>PGFW01038179.1:0-15343 GCA_003123925.1 Haematobia irritans | reverse complement strand
TAAGTGTTAAGAATTGTTCGATATGCCTCATCTTCCATAAATAGTTCACTACGTGCATAAGCATTTTATGAACAACTTGGGCCAATTCATTGGAGTTCCCAACAAAAACACAACAAAAGAACATGAAATTTCCCACAATTGCTTGCTTGCTGATTCTATAGAACTAACGAACTTCTATAGAACACGTCCACCAATCTTTAGTGATCTTCTAACAACAACAACAAAAAGTTGTTGATTTCCAGATGACTTTGATGATGATTAACTAAAGCACAGACAACCACACTATTACCACCACCACCAACACCCATGCAACGAAACAATCACTTGAAGCAACATCGTCGTCGTCATCATCGTCATCATGATCATTAGCGGCGGCTACAGCAAAAGCTAATCTCCGTTGCTTGTCTTGTTTGTACTGTGGGAACAAGACTCAAGAACCATTGATACAGAACGTCATTCCATAAAGCAACTGTCATTATTGCTCCCTCAATGCCGAACCCATCAATGTAATGTCTATGGTCCTCGAAAATAAAACACGATTTCGAATTATTTATTCTTTTTCCTACTGTGTTTATGGTTAAATAGGTGGCATTGATGTTATTCTTGTCCAACATATAAACGGAGACATACGACATTACTAACAGTCAAATAGAATAATTCACGACATATCAACTGAACCTGCCTGATAATATTTGTATTTACTTCCCGATATTATTGTTCCTTTTGTCTTGTGTGTAATTTCGTTTATGTTGTATTTCTTTCCTCATACACTTACTCTCTTACAATAGAAAGTCGTCCGCGCATTCATGTTTCTGGCGACGAGCAACAATAGACAATGAAAGCAGTAAGCTAAAATGGATTGTTTTGATCTGCTTCGTATTGAATATTGAAGTGCAGTATCTAAGTGAATAACTTCCTCCAAAACTTGTAAAAGTCATTTATAAAAACTAACCAAATATAATCCTCTCGAGAGGATCAATTTAAACTATAAATATTTTCTTCGCTCCTTCACTATTCACTTACATCAAACATTGTGAATAATCATTGAATTTAAATTGATGCTTTCCAATATTCAATAGTTTGGAATGGTATTGAATTCAAAATGTTCTTCAATGATCTTCAAAGATTTATGGGGGATTTCTAAAATTGAGCTGCATAAAATTAATTGGTGACTGTTCTCGTGTTTATTTCTGGAGATTAATTTAAATAGAATAGAAAAACTATTTTAATTTATAAATACAACTCAAGCTAAGGTATTCCGCGCAATTAGACTTTGCTTGTGCGCTATTTGTTTGGAAATGTTCAATTCACTTGTTTAGAATAGATAAAACAACAGACACAGAACAAGTATTTCGTATTACAGACAACAAATATGTATTGTACGCCGGTAGGTTGAAATTTAAGGGCCTCCTCTCCTTTGTTCTCGTTCTCTCATTCAAATCACTCTTAATTAAACGCTTGTTTAACTAAATTGAAAATATCTGCACGAAAATTGATTAGGCTTGTTAAACCACGGTTGTCACTCGAGCCAAAAACAATTCATTTCAAATTGTAAGAAAATCCTACCAATAATCTACCAAATTAAAAACAAAAAAATTGAAAAATGCAAAATTTTTGATCACTTTTTGATCAAATTTTGGTTATTGCTATGACAAACAAGTTTTTTCTCCCATTGTAAGTTGATTTATAATATTGAAATTTTAGAAGTTAATTTCAAATATTTGCAAAATTTGTTGTATAATCTCTCCCGAATAGTGACAAATTTTTGAGGTGTATAAATATATATATATATATATATATATATATATATATATATATTATATATATATACTATATATATATATATATAATATATATATATATAATATATATTATATATATTATATATATATATATATAATGTATATATATATATATAATATAATATATATATATATATATATATATTATATATATATATATATATATATATATAGTATATATAATATATATAATATATATAATATATATATATATATTATATATTATCCCTTGAATTATAAATGTGTTGAAAATTTTTACATGATTTAAAGATATTAATTGGCACGCTACATGGAATGTTATTACTTCACAAAAAGGGATAACTTACAATGGATAACATTTGATAGTTACCTCCTGGCTATATAAAAATGACCTACAGCGGAAGGTAAGAATTTTTAAAGATATTGATTTAAATACTTCAAAAAATGATATTTTCTAATTCAATAGAAAATCAAAACTTCCTAATAGGAAATAAAGTTTTGCAAATTTTTATTTCTATAGAAAAATTTTTGTCAAGTACTTTTATTTCTATAGAAAATTGTATTTTATATAAATCTAATTTCTAATAAATTATTTGTACAAAAGGAAAAGAGTAGATGTTGAACAAAGATTTTATGTTTAGGCAATAAGCCGACTATCATAAACGCTTGTTTCCGGAAGAATTCCAAGTGTATTCATCACTTTGAGTCTATGTGAATTACCCGAGATTTGTTCTGATAATTGTTGGATAGTTTTAATGGGGCAAAGTAAGAGAACGCTGATGAGGAATGTAGTAAATTCCGAAAACGTGCGTCCATCCATTCCACAAACCACACATCTAGCAATCTATAGGCCCTTTGCACCAAATAGAATTTGACAAACATTCTTCTCCTTCAATGGTTAAGCTACACTGAAAAAACGTGAACCCTCTTTCCATTGGCAAAAATGAACAAAACTGTAGTAATATTGACCAGATGATCTGCCCTTAAGATTTTTTTCAAACTTGTCTAGTTTATAATTTCTTAAATTTTAGTTTCATCTATAACATTGTAGTTTAGTTTCATTTTCACAGAATCATAAAGATTTATATACCCTACCAACGTAATAAATAAAGTTCAGTAATTATTTTGGTTTAACTTGCTTAATTTGTGAGAAACCCGATAATAAAAATTGGTTAACAAGTCTCTTTAAAATGTCGACGACTAAACTATTTTTAAAATCAATCATTCGCACAGTACAGAGAAATTAAATATTAAGAGGAACAACAACCCGTTTTACTATTATGTAAAATTTTCATAACATTAAAATTAAAACTTTTCTTTAAGCAAAAGTATTCTTATTATAAAAACTTAATGATGAAATTTCTTAAAATACAGATGTTTTTTTTGTGAATAAAAAATATGACCACGTGAACAAGAGAGTAGTTCATTTGAACTCATGTTTGGACATGTTTGACTTATCCTTGTTTTATTCATCGTAGGTAAGTTTTTCAACATATTTGCTTTGGAAAAAAATGGAAACAAATAGATGAAATTGGTTCAAAATTACACATGTAATTGAAATATAATTTTTAATTCTTCATTTTGCTGTGTAACTTTATACATATTTGGGGTGCATTTTTTTTCAAATGTGTAAAGGAATTCAACCATTTCTTTGGAAAGCGTATCTCATAAAATTTGTAAACCTGTAACAATTAAGAAGAAATAATGAAGTATTCTAAAATAACTCATTAAAACTGTGTTGTTATCATGTGAAGAATATAATGAAATAAATAATGTAGTTGAAAGAAAGCCAAAGTTTTATAATAGTAAAACTTAACCAATTCTGCTATTAATAATGTACGCGTGAGGGAATATAAAAAAGTTATCCAAATTTATTTGGGTTTAACTCATGAATTAAATATTTATTCTTTTACATTAATTAAAATTATTAAATAGATTGTTCAAAAAAATCTAATGAAAAAAATAATAATATACAATAAAAAACCAAATATTTCTTGATAACCCTAGACAAGTTCATCATTAGTCAAAATGACGAACACGTAATTTTCAGTTTTCGATTTAAAATGCATTTTAGTTTATTGGGAAATGGTTAAATTTAAAGTTAACTGAATCCAGACCCGTTTTATGAATTTTTTTGTTTATACTAGCTTAAAACTAAATTGAATAAAAGAAAATAAATTCAAGGTTTGCGTTCACGTTTTTCGCGTCAACGATGAAAAATATAGCGTCTTGAAATCAGCCGTAGTCAAATGAAGAAGACGTAATGTAAAAAAATAAGGATGACTGTCCAGGCTTAAAAGAAATGTTAAAGAATCCTTACCATTCTACTAATTAAATTACAGGCAAAGGAGTACTAAAAATTTGTCCAAATTTTTAAAGGGTTATTACTGAAATTAAAAATATTTTTTTTTTTACATAAAATATTACATTGGTTTCCAAAAGAATTTATTGAAAGGAATACTAAAATAAGGTATTAGAAAACCTGTTAAGATTTTTATGATAAAAAAGGTCATAAAGTAAATATTCTAGTCGAAAAAGCAAGTTTTTAAAAGAAACTTTACTCAAAGTCTCTTTTTTTTAATTTTGGTTCGAATCCATCTTTAGTTACTCTGAAATTAAATATTTCTTTTAACAACAAAAGAAAAAACATAACTGCTTTCCAAAAAAATTAAGTTAAAAAATAATAATATACATAAAAAATATTAGTTTTAAAAGAAAGCCATATGAAAAAATACTTACCAATTTATGACTAAACTATACCGCTGAGATCTAACAAAAATTTTCACAAATTCTTACTGGATTGAATAATTAGATGTTTTACCATTGAAATAATGAAAATTTCAATACACTTTCAAATTTCACATATTTACTAAATATTACTTAATAACTTTTTTTCTAAAACTACCTAGATAAAATATTAATAACTTTGCCATTTAAAAGGTTTAATAAACAAACACCAATATATGTCTCAAAATTCCAAAAATATTCCATGCCTTTATATTCCCTTTGTTGCATATAAAAGATGCAACAGCCCACGACCACGCCAAACTATACAACTGAAGCATGCCAAACAAAACCAAGCAAAGCCAAAAACAATTCATACAACAAACAAAAACACAATGTGCATTTATTGAAAAACAACACCACATCCAGCCAAAAATAACACCTTGGTCTCAACACGCCCGCCACAAACCACTAAATGGATCAAAAATAAAAACAACCACACCAAACTCATGTATACACAGGAACAAAACTCAAGTAACATCATATTACATTAATCTCATTCCACTAATGCCGATAAAGATCTCTGTACTATGCATTAGTTCATAGCATCTGCTGCACAATTTACTCTAAGAATAATATTCAATAAAGGCACACGCCGTTTATGAACGCATGAAACGTTTAACTTAAAATATTGCATTATTATGATGTTATCTACAATATTATGGCGGATGCTATATATATATTCAGATGTGCTATTTTATGGTTATTTTTTTACCCATTTATAACTATAGAATTGTCAGTAGAAATTCCTATCCACATTCAGTTCATTTTTTCCGTGAAATAAAATATTTTCTCACTCTCTTATAAGTATATTGGATATATATTTAGAAAAACTTTACATTTCAACAAAGTAAGTTTTAATAGCATGACAAACGTAATTTTTTAACTACCAGTTAAGAAATTTTTAAGGGAAATTTCCATCGTAATTTGTAGGCCATGAACTAAACGATTGGCTACTTAGAATTTGTAAAATTTCTCTTTCGAGTAGTTTAATTTTTAGTGGAACAGATGGACTAAATTCTGGGAATTCTGTAATAAATTATTGTAAATTTTTTTTGGACTTTATAGGGTTACTCTTGTATTTAGTCACGTAATGTTTTTAAGCTGAGATCAAGAACAACAAATATGAAATAAATTTTGAGACAAATTCTATAGAAAATAATTATTGTTTTGTATATTGAGTTGGTTATTGAGATTACTTATAAGCATTGTTTTGTTTTTTATTGCAGCTTAAAACCATACATTGACTAAACTACAAGAGTATGCTTAAACCAACAAGTAGGAAAAGAATGTTTTCAAATTGTATTTGGGCATAAGCCCTATAGACTGCAAGCAATAGTTAGGTGACGTTTCGGAATACCGACATCCTCATCAAGCATCCTCTACTTGGCAGCAAAAACTATCAAACGCAATTAATCAGAATAAATTTCCAGTGCAGTTTATTAACCCACCACACTTGAACGCCCCCGTGCTTTCGCTCGCTACTCCACGCCCTCCGAAAAAAGGTTATTTACATTGATAGACGAGCTCTATGCCGAAAATACAATTCGAAACAACATATCTCTTCCTATGCCACTGTCCAAAATCATCGATTTGAATTCAGCATGGCTGGGTTTATTTTGAGCGTGCCATGTGAATTCAAACAAAACCAAATAAGAAAAAAAAGAGACACGCTCAAAAATAAGGACCGCCAGCCATTGTGATTCAAATCGATGAATTTTGACAGTGCAATAAGGAAAAGAATATGTGTTTCGAATTTATTTCGGCATAAGCCGTCTAATCAATGTAAACCTTTTTTCGGAGGGTTTCAAGCGTGGTTTTGTGGGTTTATAATAAACTCCTGAATTTAGTTCTCGATAATTGGTTGATAAGTTATTGCCGCAAGTCAGAGGATGCTTGATGAGGAATAGTTGGTAATATCGAAACGTTCGTCCATCCAAGCCGCATCTTGCAGTCTATAGGGCTTTGCCCAAATAAATTTGACAAACATTCTTTTCCTCTGTTGGTTAAGCTACTCTTGTAGTTTTAGTCAACTGTAATGGTTTTAAGCGTGCAATAAAAACAACAACAATACTTAAGAGAAGAAAACCAACAATAACAAAACAAAACAAAATAAGAAAAAGAAAGAGAGCAACCGCTCAAAATAAACAGCCATGTGAATTGCAAATCGATGATGTTGACAGGGCATAGGAAAAGAGATATGGTTGTTTTCGAACTTTATTGTCGGCACTAGAGCCGCTATCAATTGTAAAACCTTTTTCGGAGGGTTCAACGTGTGGTTTTTTGTTGGGTTTAAAATAAACTGGCCTGAATTCATTCTGATAATTGGTTGATAGGTTTGGCTTGCAGAGTAGAGGATGCTGATGAGGAATGTGGTAAATTCCGAAACGTGCGTCCATCCGAACCATCTTGCAGTCTATAGGGCTCTTGCCCAAATAAATTTGCACAAACATTCTTTTCTCTCTGTTGTTAAGCTACTCTTGTAGTTTAGTCAATGTTATGGTTTTAAGCTGCAAAAAAAGACAACAACAAGAAATAATTTTATAAAATTTTCTATAGAAAATAACAATTTTGATAAAATTTTCTAATAGAAATAAGAATGTCTTACAAAATTTTTCTATAGAAATAAATTTGGAAAACTTCTATAGAAATAAAATTTGAGAAAAAAAATTCTATAGAAATAAAAATTTTGACAAAAATTTGGCTATAGAAAAATAAAGTTTGACAAAATTTTCTAACAGAAAATAAAAGTTTGAGAAAACACTTTTCCTACGAAATAAAATTTGAAGAAAAAATTTCCTGTAGAACTAAAATTTTGAAAAAAAATTTCAATTGGGAATAAAATAAAACGTTATAGAAATAAACACTTTGACAAAATTTTCTATAGAAATAAAATTTTGACAAATTCTATACACTGAAAAAACAAGTGAAACGCCACCAGAAGAAAAATTTCGGTTAAATTTTAGAAAATTCTTGAATATTTTTAGAAAATTTAACTAATATAACAGTATAACAAACGCTGGCATCACAACCGATGTCCATAAAAAATAAGTAAATATTTTTCGACAAATTCAAAGAAAAATTATTATGACTGTTAATTAATTTTTTCAGGCTTGTTAAATTTAAAATTTTTGTAGTTTGGAGGAAAAGTATTGGAGTCAAAAAATACGCAAGAATGTCTTTAGTGACATACGAAAGTTTCATGATGAAACGAGCATTTGTAGTAAAAATTTAGCAAAATTTACAGAGAAATATTGAACTAATTTGGTGGAAGACACGGAATTTAAGTTAATTCTTTATCCTTTCATGTTTGTACAATTTTATTCACTCGTTTTAGTTAATTTAACTAACGTACACAAAAAAGTATATAGAGTAAAGAAAACTTTCTCCAAAACATATATATTTCTATGAAGCTATAAAATAACCAGTTAAATTGGCTTAGTGAAATAGAGAGTTCACTGTCTTTTTTGTTGAGTGTAGAAGATAAAATTTTTGAACAACAATTTTTCTATAGAGAATAAGAATTTTTGACAAATGTTTCGTATAGAAAAAAAAATTTGATAAAAATGGCAAAAGATTTTCTATATACAATAACAATTTTGGAAAAAACTTTCTAATAGAAATAAAATTTTACCAAATTTCTATAGAAAAATTTTGACAAAATTTTCTATAGAAAGTAAAATTTTGAACAAAATTTCCCATAGAAAATAAAAATTTTGACAAAATTTTCTATATGAAAGTAAATTTTGACAAAAATTTCTATAGAAATAAAAATTTTTGCAAAAATTTTGTACAGAAAAAGTTTGAGAAAAGAGGCTTTCTATAGAAATAAAATTTGACAAAATTTTCAATGAAATGAAATATTGACAAAATCTTTTTGATGAAAATTTCTGAATAGAAATAGAACATTGACCAAAATTTTTTATAGGAAATAAACATTGTGACATAAAGTTTTCTACATAAATAAAATGTTGACCAACACTTTCCACAGTCAATAGACAATTTTGGATAAAATTATCTAACAGGAATAACAAATTTTGAACAAACTTTTCTCTATATGAAGTAAAATTTTGAGACAACTTTTTCTATAGAAATTAAAATTTTGGCAGAATAATCTATAAATCGATAATTTGGAAAAACTAAAAATCCCAATTTTCTCTAATTTAAGCCTTAAAAATCATAAATTTTTTGACAACACTGTATTAGCGGGTTCTCCTAGATTTGAGCCACCAGGAGGCCCCCTCTTTTCCTCAATACAAGCCCCACTATGTAAATCACCTTCTCAAATAAATTTCTAATCATTTGATATTGTTCAAAGTTAATGCGAGACCTTTAAGCTATTTTTTAATATTCCACTTGGCGGTTCTTACACTAAAAGATTGCGGTTTCCACAAAAGATTGAAACTTTCCAAATAGAATAATTACTTAAATAAAAAAATTCTATAGAAATCAAACCTTTGACAAAATTTTCTATAGAAATAAAAAGTTTGAGAAAACTTTATCTATAAATAAAATTTTGATAAAATTTTCATACTAGAACTAAAAATTTGAGAAGTATTTTGTTTTAAGGAATACATAAATTTTGACAAAATTTTTGATAAATTTTCTATAGAACTAAACTTTTGAAACAAAATTTTAACAATGAATAAATTTTGCAGAAATTTTTTTAAAGAAATACAGTTTTACAAAATTTTTGTAAAATTTTCTAAAGAACATAAAATTTTGACGAACATTTTCTATATCACATAAAAATTTTGGCAAAATTTCCTACAGAAAATAAAAAATCTATAGAAATCAAAAAGTTCTATAATAAATAAAATTTTTAGAGAATTTTGGTAATAGAAATGAAAATTTGACAAAATTTTGAAAAGTTTTCGGCAAAAATTAAAATGTTTGTGGCAAATAATCTTAAAAAAATCAATAAAATTGGAAACAAAAATAGCACATTTACAATATTAAGCCTTAAAATCGTCATTTTTTGCAACACTGTATAAGTGGATTCTCCTGGATTTTTCTCTCCAATACACCCCCACTATGTAATCAATCCTCTCATACATTACAAGCGAAATAAATTCCTAATCATCTTGAATATGTGGTTCAAATTAAAGGCAAGACCTTTTCACAGCCTAATTTTTGCGATATTCCAACTGCGGTTTCTCACAAAAGATTGGAATGGCCGTTCGAGCCTCAGCCACATGTTGATAACGACTTTCCAGTTGAGTTGTAATTCGCCGTAAAGTTTGTTCAGAGCTCATTTGTTTTTTTTTTGCTTTCATTTCAATATCGACAAACACCAAGCCGACATATGTTAAGGCAGTTGTTTTTTTTTCTCTAATTTATTTTAATTTTCAATATAATTTTTTTATTTTGTATTCACATATAAGAGCTTTGTTGTTGCTGTAATTGAATGTTCTTATGGTTGTTGCTAAAATGGCGTAAGAAACTCTGAGTGAACACCACAAGAACACAAAACAAACAGCCACTACCAGCCAGCAAACCAACGAGTGAAACTGGGAACGGGTACAATGAGATTTTAATTATTTGCGTTTCGCAGCAGTTTTTTGTTTCGCGCTTTTCGTTTCAACCTCATTCCTCTGGGGACATGGACCCTACTCCACAAGCGTCAAATTAAACACACCTATTCGCATAATAATCGGCTTTTTTTCTGTTCAGACCGTGATTGTTTGCCTATCTAATATGTCCATCCCCGTCTGGGCGTCTATTGAAATAACGTGTAATTTATAATTTGTTCTTATTACTATCCGGTTACGAACTGCCGCTGCTGCTTCGTCGAATAATTGAAATGGCGGCTGTCTCGATTAGCTGTCGATAGCTCATATCTGGTTTCATTAGTTCTTTGTATAAGTAACATAAGTTTGATAATGGAAAATTTATAGCTTGATGGAAAGAAAATTTTCCGCAAGAACTGTAAAAGGATATTAAGCGAACGCTTTTGATGGAGTCCTTGCGTGGCTTCTGAAGTGGAAATTATCCTACTCAAGTAATAGACATCGGGGGGTTGAATTCATGAAGGTAACACTGAAAAAACAGTAACCCATTTTCCATTGCAAAATGATACTAACTGCGTCAGTAATATTGACCATGATTTAGCCCTTAAGATTTTTTTCAGAACTTGTCTAGTTTATAATATGTCTTGAAATTTTTAGCGTTCATGCTATAACATTGTAGTTTAGTTCATTTTTACAACAACAATAAGAGTTATATCCCTATCCCAGTAAAAAAGTCAGTATATTTTGCTTTACTTGCTTATTTTGTGAGAACCCGATAAAAAAAATTGGTTAACAGTCTCTTTAAAATGTCGACGACTAAATTATTTTTTAAAATCAATCCATTCACAGTACAGAGAAATAAAATAAGTTATAAGGAACACACAAACCGTTTACTATTGATGAAATAATTTTCATAAGCATTAAAAATTAAAACTTTCCTTTAAAGCAAAAAGTACTTTATTATAAAAACTTATGATGAAGTTCTTAAACAATGTTTTTTGTGATAAAAATTAATGACAACGAGTCACGTGGAACAGAGAGTAGTTCATTTGGAACTCGCTTTTTGACACAGTTTTGAGCATTATCCTTTTTTTATTTCATCGTAGGTAATTTTTTCACATATCTCGCTGGATAAAAATGGAAAAACAATAATGAGATATGTTAAAAATTAACACCATGTAATGAAATATAATTTTTAATACTCTTCATTTTTAGCTTGTAACTCTAACAATATTTGGCAATTTTATTCAAATGGCGTAGAAATTTCACTTTTCTTGGGAAACGTATCTCATAAAGATTGTACCTGAAACAATTAAGAGAAAATAATGAAGTATTCTAATAAACTCATAAAACTGTGTTGTTTATCGATGTGAAAGATATACATAAAATAAAGTATTCTAGTTGAAAAGAAACAAAGTTTTAATAAAAACTTACGCGAATTCTCTATTGAAATTGTACGCTGAGGGGAAATATAAAAGTTCCAAATTTGATTTGGGTGTCTACCTGAAAATTTAAATATTATTTTTTACAATTAAATAAAATTATTAAATAGGTTTTCAAAAATCTAATGAAAAAAAAATAATAATATGCATAAAAACCAAAAATATTCTTGAAATAATCCTTCAAAATGACGACACGTAATTTCATTTTCGATTTAAATAATGCATTTGAGTGCTATAGGGAATTTAATTTAATACTAATCGAACCGTTATGAATTTTTGTTTTTTATACTACTTAAAACCAAATTGGAATAAGAAAAATAAATTTCAAGTTTGGTTCACATTTCGCCTCAACGACTCACATGAAAATATAGCGTCTTGAAATCAGCCGATGTCAAAATGACGAAGGATGACGTTAATGTTCAAAAAATAAGGATGACTGTCCAGGGTTAAAAGAAAGTTAAAGAATCCTTACCAATTCACTATTAAATTACAGGCAAAGGAGTACTAAAAATTTGTCCAAATTTTTAAGGGGTTATCTCGAAATTAAAATATTTATTTTGACCCATTAAAAATATTAGCATTTGGTTTTCCAAAAAATTTTATTAAAAGAAATACTAAAATAAGGTATTAAAAACCTGTAATTTGAATGATAAAAAGGTCATAAAACGTAAATAAGTTCTAGTTGAAAAAGAAAGCCAATTTTTAAAAAGAAAACTTACCAATTATCTACGCTTTTAAATTTGTCTTGAATCCGTCTCTGGAGTTGCTCTGAAATTAAATTATCGCTTATCAACAAGAAAAACATTAAAGCTGGTTTCCAAAAAAAAAAAATTATTAAACAAATAATAATATACATAAAAATATTCTTTTCAAAAGAACCATATTTTAAAAAATACTACCAATTTATGAATAAATATAATTCGTCTGAGATATAACAAAAGTATTTTCAAATTCATCTGTGCCGGATTGAATATTAGTTTTTTCATTAGACATAATAAAGAATTTCAATACATACTTTCAATTTCAACATATTTTCGCTAAATAGTTCGTAATTAACTTTTTTTCTAAACTAACGATAAAGTATTATAACTTTCATTTAAAAGGTAATAAACAACACCAATATATTCTCAAAAATCCAAAATATTCCATGCCTTTAATATTCCTTGTTGGCAATACCTACTTAAAAGATGGCAACGAGCCCACGCCAACGCCAACTATACACACTGAAGCATGCCAAACAAAACCAAGCAAAGCCAAAACTTCCTACAACAACAAAAACACATGGTGCCTTATTGAAAAACAACACCTCATACCAGCCCAAAAACCATCAACGAATAACAAACACACACACACACAACCACTAAATGAACAAAAATAAAAACAGACCCCACCTCAATGTATACACAACAAAAACTCAAAGTAAACATCAATCTTTAACATTAATCACATTCTCCACTATGCCAATAAAGATCCCTGTACTAGCATTAGTGTCATCGGCATCTGCCTGACAATTTACTCTAAGAAATATTCGTAAAAGTCACACCAGTTTATGAGCGATGAAAACGTTTAACTTCATAGAATTTGCAAAATTTTCAATGAATGTTTATCTAAAACCCATTTTTTGGAACGAAAACTTCTATAAATTTAATTACATTATGAACTAAAAATCATTTCATTTGTGTAATTTTTTACCACAATTATTAAACTATAGGAATAGTCCAGTAAGAATTTGCGTAATCCATTGCCCGAGGGCAGTTGGTCGCGGCCCCAGCTTCAATTCATTTTTCGTAAAAAAATATTTTCCTCAAATACAAAAAAAATCTATAGTAATTGGGCACTTATTTATTTAGAAAATACTTTACATTTCACAAGTAGTTTTATAGCTGAACAAACGAATTTTTAAACTACCATTAAGAAATTTTTTTAAGGAAATTTCCATCGTATTTTGGTAGGCCAAGAAACTAAAACGAATTGGCTAGCTTAGCATTGTAAATTTCCTTTCGAGTAGTTAATTTTTTCGTTCAAGATACGAAAAATGAACTAAAATTCTGGAAAATCTTGTAATTAAAATTATTGTAAAGAACTTTCTTAATTTTACGAGACACTTTTTTTTCTGTGATATATATACATGAATTAGGTTTCAAAAAAAAGCTGGCTTAAAGACCGAGAAGCAATAGATGGGATCACCTTTTAAGGTTAGACGGGGCTCCGAGAAATATAATCCACTTTGATATGGCTCAAGGCTCACTGGATGACTGGTGAGTTCGCAGCAGAACAAATACTTACATGTCCAATACCACGGGAGGTCAAATTTCAAATCGAGATTTTTGTATGATCGAGACGGATGTGTGCGTAAGCGACGGCTGGATAAGAAAGCGAGGAAGTAGAAAGTTAGCTCTCGCAGCTAACTGATCAAAAAATGAAGACAGAAGAAACAGAGTTGCGCTTTGATATTTTTTCCTTTAGCCTATTAGCATCATTTCCCTTTTATCTATTATAGTCTTATAGAGATATTGGAAACTTCATAAGCGGGATAAATAAATTCTCAAAAATCTATGAGAAGTAAAATCATCTATTTCCAGTTCAAGTTAGTTTATTTCAAAAATTCAGTTGTGCTTAATTAAGTAATCTGTGGTAGAAGAAGTTAACACACAAAAAAATTTTTTTCTGATGTCAATCACGAAAATTGAATTGATCCATTATTTTTTAATTGAAATGTCTTCAATCACAGAATTGATAGTATCAATTAAAAAATTAATTGATCCAATTAAATATTTAATTGATACTATTAATTTGTGTGATTGATTTATTTCAATTAAAAAAATTTGTTGAAATCAATTAAATTTTTTAAATATGAATATTTTTTAAAAACTTCAATTAAGATTTTAATTGAAAATTTTTCGTTTACAAAATTTTTATCTGTGTAAGGGTATATATCTAACATATTGAACATCGGATATCAATGAGTATTCCACAAGAAAAAAGTTGAGGAGTCGGGTAAACTCCCAACTACCCAGTATTCCCAGATGATCAACATTAGCAGCCCTGAGACGCACGAATGTAACGGAATGGTTTCCTTTTGGGCTCAGTCACTCTCGAGATGCTCAACCCAACCAGTCGGTAGAAAAACCTCGCGCATTCTCTTCGAATTCGTCACCGTACTACTCATCCCCTTGTAGCGGGGATTCGAAAGTGGCTCTTAGCTGTTGCCCCTAGTTAACACTGCTTCTGCTGCTCTAAACCGTTTGTGTTCCTCTTGTGCTAAATCGAGCAAGTCTTCCTATCGCTAAATTGAAGTTCCCTGATTTCTGGATGAGTAAGGTATTAGCACCGACGCGAGCTCAAATAACGCTCGTTTGCGAGTCCAACCACTTTGTTCGGCCCAAGTGGGGCTCATCTGGGCAATTCGAACCTGTCGGTATGAAAGCGTAAGATGTGTTCGCGGTAAAAACATCCTCTGAACAACATGAAACAAAGGAGTAAAGGACTGAGCGGAAATGAAGCGGCGATCTTGTATTCTCTTGAAGTCTTTTTCGATTAGTTTTCTTATTAGTTGATGAAACGATCGACATCAGAGGTTATGAAATCGAGGGTCGGTCAATGTGAGAAATTATAGGCGGAAGTGGTCTGATCCGAGTGAAATGAAGGGTGCCAGGATACGGCCATTTAATCAGACCCATAAATCACCAGAACTTGTAAAACAAATATTGGGTGTCAGATGCTGTGGCGGAGAATTATTGGTATGCGGGGGATCGCATAGTCTGTTTACCCAAACTGCAGTTGTCGTTGGCACAGGATCCTGCACGTATTCTCTCTCACAAACAAC
>PGFW01038176.1:0-12885 GCA_003123925.1 Haematobia irritans | reverse complement strand
TGAACTTAGTACCGGCCTCAATGTATGCCTTGGTTTTGTAAATCTACTTTGTCTAATCAATGGTAGTATCTTTCCACTAATTTTGTACTTATTGGCTATGGGCATCCACTTAAGGGAAATATTTTCTTAGTGTTTTGTCACTGTTTTGTTCACTTTTGAGTTATACCATTCTTGAAGTAGGCTTGTGATATTAATTTTTAATGTTATGTGTGTGTGTATATGTTTAGTTTATTATTTTTATTCCTCTCTTAATAATAATTTTAAATGAATATATACGTAGATTATTTACAAATTTTACTGTTTACGATTCGTGTATAAATGATCTTTAAAAAGGAAAATTGTGCTGTTTTTTTTTGAGACAATTCGGATTTCAAGCGAATTTAATTCTATTTTTTTTTGCATATAATGACCGGTTTTTTATACATTCCAGCCACCAATAGTGGAGAGATATTTATAAGATTTGACAATTCGTTGTGTCTACAGATCGATTGTTAGAGAGATAAAGGACGCGAAACTCCGTGGCCCTTAGACCGGGCAGTCAGTCCCGCTGGTGATCTGTACAGCTTAGGAAGGTGTAATGTCGCATAAGCGCAACACAGAATAAAAGACAGGGAAATGATTTTCTTCCTCTACACTTGAAGAAGGCTCAGCAATCGAACTGAAAAGAAAATGTAATTGCCGCAATTTGAGAAGCAACTCATGTTGGTTGAACATCAGAATCGGTTTTTACGACTCAAAAAAGTCCCTCTTCGAATTTCCTTAATATAGGGAAAATTCGCACCTGTGGTAATATCATACTAACATTACTGTTTGCTAGCATTTAGTCCCCAGAAAAAAAAATAACTTGAAATTCATGGTGAAGGGTATTTGAGTTTCGACGACTGGCATTTTTGTCTATCGTTCGTTTTACATATCTTGCTTTTGTTCTGTAACGAGTTATTAAATATAAGAGGAATATTAGCAAAAATGGCTAAATGGGATGTATGAACACCTTTAGAAAGATTTGTGTTTTTAAAATGTGCGAAAGCTGTCATGTAGATTTACATGAGAATCAAATCATAACCATTTAAAAAAATAAAATTCTTTTTTGTTCACCTCAACAAAATATTTGAAATTGTTTCAATTATTTCTATATGGCGATAAGTAGAGGCATAGCAAACGACATACATATATGGGGTGTAAGCAATTTCGATTTAGGTATGATGTTAGTTTTGAAATTCAGCTCGTCTACTTGGTTTATGAACGAAGTAGTATTATGGCCATTGGCCTTAATTATAAAAATAAACACCGTCTTTAAACTAAAAAGAAAAATTGTAAATTTTTACAGAAATAAGAAATTAAAATCATATTACGAGGTTAGAAGAAAATAAGATTCCGTATGAAGGTAGGAGTCCCTCATGCATGCAAAAACTGGTATATGCAATTTTCGAAAATCGCGCGAAAATTTAATTTTTTCATTAAAATACGTTAGGCTTAAACTGCCTGTAACAGAAAGTACAGTTGCAAATTAATCTTCTGCTCCGGTTAAGCTTTAACTGAAAATTTTCGTCGTAAACCGCCATATTGGAATAGCGTAGGCAAGATGACAGCTATGTCCATAATAACGTGTTTAAAAGATTCGTATCAGTTTACGGAGCACTAAAGCGGAGCTTCATATGAAAATGGGGGTAAGAAGTTTTTAGTTTTGAATTAAAAATTGATTAGCATGTGCAAATAAATTTTCTAGAGTTAAAAAATTAAAAAAAAAAAATGGTCTATCCACTATTATTAAAGTGACTGTAAGTCTGTCGCGAGTGTGATTAAAAAAGTTAATTGTATCAAATTTACATTTTTACGGATTAAAACTTCGTGTTTCAGAATTGCTAATTGTACTTAATTAACGTATAAAAGGGTTTTCCTATATTTGATTTTAAAAATGTTTAATTGTACTCATATAATTTATATAAATTAGAAAATTTTACTAACTTCAAACAACTTCTTAATTGGAAATATTTCTGGTGATATTTTTTTGGGGCGGTGATGTATTAGGAAGTAGAGGGGAAGAAGATGACGAAGCGGGCGGAGGTGATTGAATGGATGTTGTGAAAAGTATGTAGAGAGCTCGACATTAAGCTATAATAGTAGTCTATTGTGGTACCACAGGTCGTGTGAACTTCCTCTTCTTAATCAATAGTGCTGACAACATTGCTATGTTTAGCTCCTTAATCACAACACTGAAAACAATCACATACATGTCTGTTTCCATAAGAAGAATTAAGTCAGAGTATTTGTGTGTTACGAGCGGAGAGGCGGAGAGGCGACAAGTGATTATTGAGTAATTGCATGTCCGTGGGAGAGACACGAAAAAGCGGCGAGAATAATGTGAAGAAAGGATAATGTTTAGTGTCACTTATATGGCGAAGGTGCGCAATTCAGACGACACCGCTGACAATATATACTATTTTATAATATTTCGGTATGAAGCGATTTGCGTAAACTGGAGTCTGGACCTAGCAAACAAAATGGACAGATCAGAAGAAGGTGGCACCGGAAACGAGCTGGATGGAGCGTATCGCGAGTACTCTTGCAAAGAGAGAGGCACTGGAGCTCATAGTAGTTGCAGGACATGACGTATGGGGCGAGTCGTCAGTGACTGACCACGAGGGAGAAGGAAGAGAGTGAGAGGGTGGAATCACCCGAGAATTTAGAAAGCTAGGACTTCAAGCTAAGACAAGAGGCAAGTAGGAATGTCCATGTAGTGTATTATCTTGAGCATAGCGTAAATTAAATATGTAGTAGTCGGCCGCTCCCGGGTGGTTGAGATGGTAAATAGAGAAGAAAAGATATTTGGTAGTATCGACATTAAAGAGATAGGAGACGACGCGGAAGACTAAGAGATGTCTTCGGCGCGGTGAAAGCATCGATAAAGTAACGTGATCAGGCGTGGTAGAATGCGTGTTATTCGCAGTCCGTATGTGAAAACAGGGCTCGACGGGTCTGGCAAACGGCGTTCGCACGAGTGGCAAATATTTTACACGTCGATAGCAGCGTGCGGCAACCGGAGAGGGCCGGAGGCATTCCCCGCGAGCATCTCTCTAGCCGTTATATCCTCTGCTCTCCTCAAATTATATATATTTTTTAATATAATTATCACATCATATGTTTTCATTAGTTGTCATCCTAATTTAGAAAATTGTATGTTAAAACATTCTTAATTTCTATAAAAAATTCTGTTAATGCCGAATACGATTATTGTTATTATTTATAGACAAAGGATGTATCCAAAGTTTCTAGATTTCTATAGAAAAATTTTGTCAAAAATTGTTGATTTTTATAGAATATTTTGTTCAAAATTGGTTTTTATTTCTATAACGAAAATTTTGTCAAATTTTATTTCTTATAAAAATTTTGTCAAAATTTTATTTTTATAGAAAATTTTATCTAATAGACCAAATTCTCTTTGTGAATGAGAGCTTTTAGAAAATTGCGTAATCATACAATCTGTAGTATATCTCTGTATTAGTTTTCAAATTTAATATATACACACTTGGTTAGAAGAGTGAAATATATTCGAATCAGAACAAATTCATTTTTTGTCTAAGAAAAATTCGTAACCGCCAGGTACAAATTATATTTTAAATTGTTCTAAGTATCGCACAAAAGATGTTTACAGATGCTGTTAAAGGCATTGAGCAAAATTTTAATTTCTATAGGAAATTTTTATTTTTTATAGAAAAAATTTTGTCAACTTTTATTTCTATACTGGAACAGAACGAGTGTGTCAAAAAAAAATAGTGCAAGGGATTGTTAATGAATACACTTATATCAAGATTTCTCTACGAGATAAAATGGACCGCCAAATCATTCTATATGTCACAAAAACATGATAAAAATTTTTGCATATTTCAATTAGAATTTCTAACTTTCTAAAGCAAATTTTCTCAAAATTCTTGGATTTTAATAATTCTAATACAGCGAAAAATATCTTTGTTTACGTGTGTTCGCCAAAGCCTCCAAAAGTATCCTATAGAAAAGAAACCTAATGCTAAATTTTATTTTTAAAGGATACGATGTTATTCTTCTCTTGGCGGGACCATCAGAGTAATTTGTTGACACGATTAATCTAAACTAAAAATAGCTTTGTATCTGGAAATTGAATTCCCTCAAATTGATATAAGTTTGAGCGCCAGGCCTTCTCAGAGAGTTCTAATTATTATATAATGTATAATAATAAATATTTGAATGATGCATAATATATTAAGAGAAATAATTTGTTCTATATTGTAATATAATAAGTTATTATAGAAGTAATTAGAAAATTTTCCTTCTCAGAAGTATATATTTATGGAACGGCACACTATTTTTCTTCCCTACTAGAAAACTCTTAGTCAAAAAAAATATTAAATTTCATATAAGAAACTTTTTTACAAAAATAATGTATTTCTTTAGAAAATTTTTCTATGAGAAAATGTTTATAAAAATCTATAGAAAAATAAAAATGATCCATCAAAATTTATCTAAAACAAATAAATAAAAAAAGGAAATAAAATTTTTCTCAACAATATTCACATTTCTATCGAAGCAAAAGAAAATAATTCATCTAAATGTTTGAACTTCTAAAGAAAATTTTCAAATAAGCAAAAATAAGCGTACAACAACACAACAAAAGAAAAAAAAACAAAAAAAAATAAAAAATTTTTAATTTCTGATTCAATAACAATTAAATTGATAATTAAATTGTTTAATTAGAAAATGTATCTTCAAAACACAAAAAAAGAACAAAGTTAAATAACTAGATTTTTCTCAAATACAAACACAAAAAAAAAAAAATTGATAGAATTTTTCTATAGAAAATACAACAATCTTTTAAGTTAGGGCAGCAATAGAAACAAATTCTTAGATTAAAAAATGAATTGAGATGTCTATTTTTCAGCAAATTTCAATTAATTTTTATAAAATTTGTCACCTTATAAGAAAATACAACTATATTATTAGAAAATATTAAAATAGATTTGTTTTATAAATGCAACAAAATACCAGAAACTCAATTAATAGTCTACTTAATTAAAAACACGGAATACTATTCTTCATAATCTAATCTTTTCATTTAAGCCTTGAGAAATTGGCTTTAGAAGTTTTCATATTGAATGGATTTAACAAATCCGTAATCCTGATTATGAAATGTGCACTTATTGAATGTTTAATTTGAAAATGCTTTATAACCCAGTAAAACGGCAATAGTCATAAAACTCGGATATGCCTAATAAACAATTAAATTGTTATTTAATTCTCAAGTATCAAACCGACTTCTTAAATTGTGCGTACATTAATTACAAATTCTTTGATACAATAACAAATTGCAAATGCAAATCTGAGTTATTGCTCACTTATGTAATTTAACATATTGTTTCCTTATCAAATTAGATTAAAATGCAAGCACGTTAGGAAGCTTAATAGTGCTATATAATGCTTGTATTAAATTAAAAATTTGTATATCTCTAATTGAGAAACAAACATAGTTCAATAGCATTGTTCTCATATTCTAACGCCTTTTTAAATATATGGAAATGTAAGTCTGCTTGGAGATCGTTTTGTCTGTGTACATGTTCATGTTAGCTCCGTAAGCTATTAACTGTCAGTTAACATCGGATGAAAGTAAATTTGGTCAAATAACGTTTTCCTGCGCAGTTAACATTTAGAACCGGGTACAAATAATTTTCTTGAGGTGGGTGAGCAAAGTCATACCAGCAGAATACGTCTCCTAAGACTTGCGCAAGCACACATATTAGAATGAATATACCGACAAGATGTACAAGCAATGTGTCCATGAAGATCGGTTGTGAAAAATTAGTTAGCTAACGTCAGCACTAAAACCGGAGCTTCAATGAAAAATGGGGGTAAAGATTGTATTTTGTAGAAAATTTTGTCAAAATTTTATTTCTAATAGCGTAAAGTTTTTGTCTAATAATGTTATTTCTATAGGAAGAGGCTACCTCAAATGGGTTTTTTTATTATAGAAAATCTTGTCACATTTAATTTTATCATGGAGAAAATTGCAGTCATAAATTTACTTCCTAGAGAAAATTTTGTTCAAAACCTTTGAATTTCTTATAGAGAAAATTTTTAGATCAAAATTTTAATTTCTATATAAATTATTTTCGAAATGCTGGGGCTCAAACTTTATCAATTTGAGTTTCGATACAAAGCTAGTTGTAATCGTGTCACACCGATTGGTCCCGCCAAAATACCACAGCATTGGAGTGTTTCTTGTCTACTGGATACTGCGGCTTGCCGCCGATTTTCAAGGAATATCCAGGCGTAACTATAAATGAATTTTATATGTTTGGGACTGTTGGGATATGTGAATCGCACTTTTTATACTTACAATCCTTTGCCTAATTTTTTAAACACGGTGCAATGCTTCACACTATTCTAATCTCTTTGACTGACATAATGTGCGGCGTCTACTGATCAAAATAGATTGTTCGTCAGTATTTTTTTACGTTCTTCACGAGCAAAAAATGACAAAATCGAACAAAGAATGATGATGCTTTCAGCAAGTGGTGTGCCGATACAATCGTTTGGGGATGCGCTGGAATAATGTTAAAAAAATATATATACTTAAAATCCGGAAAGCAGTCTTGGCGAATGCGCTCCGTCGGCACTCGTATGACGTTAAAATTCTGAATCTGCACGCCTTCAGCGCGACTGTTCACCTAATAACGCAGTTCCTAGTGCAATTAGCTTTTAGTATGCTTGGAAGAGTTTGGGTTATTATAATCGTACTGACAAAGTAATTTTTTTAATTTAGCATTTCTAACCGATATACATAATTTAGCGAGAAAAATAAGATTTTGCTCTGAAGCAGGTTTGAGGTGATCATACTTTCTTCCTCTTGGGTATCACGATCCGGGTGTTTTATGGGTCGCTCAGCGGCCTTTGATCTGTCCATTTGGTTTTTCCTAGAATCGCAGTACGCAAACGCCAATATTTAAAAGAAGATTTGCGTCCTAGAATATCCTTTCTTCCAAATTCTCGCGCTTTTTTGTCTCGAATCAATACTGCAAAATCATTGGTGTAAAAACGAAAATCTTTGAACAGGAGCATGTTGTGATTGTTTCAGTGTTGTGAATTGAAGGAGCTAAACATAGAATGTGTTCAGGCACTCATTGATAAAAGAGAGAAGTTCCACGACCTGTGGTAACCAACAAAATAGGACTAAATAGTTAATGTGAGGCCTAAAATTTAAATATACGCTCCGCTTCTTTCCATCATACACAGAAAAAAATAATCACCAAAATATTTTCCAATTAAGAAGTTGTTTGAAGTTGAAAAAATTTTTTGCTAAAATTAATATATTAATTGATACAATTAACATTTTAATCAAAATATAGAAAACATTAATGTTAATTAAGTCAATGATTGAAACAATTTTTAATTAAAAGTAAATTGATACAATTAAACTTTTTAAAAATCACACTCGGAAGACTAAAGTCCACTTCAAATGTGATAGACATTTTTTTTTTTAATTTTTAAACTAAAAAATTTATTTCAAATAATCAATTTTTTAATCAAACTAAAAACTCTTACCCCCATTTTCTATGAAGCTCCGTTAGTGCTCCGTTAACTAACGAACTTTTAACGCGCGTATTAATGGACATAGCTTGTTCATCTTGCGCTAACGTATTCCATAATGGCGGTTATGGAAAATTTTCATGTTTAAAAGTTAACCGGAGAGAAGATATTTGGCAAATGTACTTTGCTGTTAAGCAGGCAGTTTAAGCCTAACGTTTTTAATGAAAAAATTAATTGGTTGAAAAATGCATATACCAGTTTTTGCATGCATGAGGGACTCCTACCCCTTCATACGAATCTTGATTTCTTTAACCTCGTAATATGATTTTAATATTTATTTGTAAAAAATTACAATTGTTTTCTTTTATTTAAGAACGTTTATTTTAATAATTAAGGCCGATATGCATAATACTACCTATGTCAAAAATAGTAGACGAAGCTGAATTCAAAACAAAAATCACCTAAAGAAATGTACACATAGTATGATATGTCCGTTTTGTATTGCCTCTAACTTATCGGCATATTGAAAATAATATTGCAAACAATTTTCATATTTTGTGAGGTGAACAAAAAAGAATTTATTTTTAAATTTGTTATGATTGATTTTTTATGTAACTTAAACATGACACTTTTCGACATTTAAAGAAAAAACACAAATCTTCTAATGGTGTTCATACATCCATTTAGCATTTTTGCTAATTATTCTCTTATATTAAATAACTTCGTAGGCAGAAATAAAAAAGCAAAATATGTAAGAACGATAGACAAAAATGCCCCAGGTCGAAAACTCAAATTACCCATTCACGCATGAATTTCATTTATTTTTTTTTTGGACTAAATGTAGGCAAACAGTAATTGTAGTATGATATACCCACCAGGTGGAAATTTTGCGCCTATATTAAGAATATTCGAAAGGAGGACTTTTTTGAAGTAAAACGATTCTAGATGTTGCAACCCAACATGAGTGTGTTCTCAATGGGCTAATAACATTTCTTTCCAGGTCGATGTAGAGCTTCTCAAGTGTAGAGAAGAAAATCTTTCCCTGTTTTATTCTGTTGGAGTTTGGAATACACCCTTTCCTAGCTACAGATCCACAGGGGACTGACTGCCGCGGTCTAAGGCACGGAGTTCGCGTCTTTTATGCTATCTAACAATATCGATGCTGTAAGCAAACGAATTATCAAAACTTATGAAATACTCCACAATGGTGGTGGAAATGTAATAAAAAAGCCGGCATAAATGCAAAAAAAAAAAAAATTAAATTGTGAAAACGAAATTGCTCCAAAAAAAAAAACGACAATTTTCGCTTTTTAAAGATCATTTATAACACGAATGCGTAAAAACAGAAAAATTTGTCAAATAATCTAGCGTATATATTCATTTAAAATTATTATTAAGAAGAGGAATTAAAATAATAAATCTAAACATATAAACACACACATAACATTAAAAATTAATATCAACAAGCCTACTTCAAGGAATGGTTATAACCTCAAAAGTGAAGCAAAACAGGTGACAAAACACTAAGAAAATATTTCAGCCTTCTAAGTGGATCAGCCCATAAGCCAAGTAGAGTAACAGAAGCATTATGGAAAGATAACTACCATTGATTAGACAAAGTAGATTTACAAAAACCAAGGCATACATTGAGGCCGGGTAACGTAGTTCATGCTTATTTAATTTAATTTAATTTAATTTAATTTAATTTAATTTAAATTTAATTTAATTTAATTTGAGATTTAATTTAATTAAAATTTAATTTAATTTAATTTAATTTAAATTTTAATTTAATTTAATTAAATTTAATGTTTAATCTAAATTTAATTTAATTTATTTAATTTAATTTAATTTAATTAATTTAATTTAATTTAAGTTTAATTTAATTTAAATTTAATTTAATTTAATTTAATTTAATTAATTTAATTAATTTAATTAATTTAAATTTAATTTAATTTAATATTTAAATTAATTTAATTAATTTAATTTAATTTAATTTAATTTTAATTTAATTTAAATTTAATTTAATTTAATCTTAATTTAATTTAATTTTAATTTAATTTAATTTAATTTAATTTAAATTAATTTTTTCCTCACAAGATCTTATATTTTTTATTTGTGGCCGCGCTCTGGAGAGAAAAAAATGATTTTGAGTTTATGTCACTCTGAAAGCAAGCGAGGCGTTTTATATCATACTCTAATATAATCTTTCTTGGCTAAACATTTTGCAATTTTTTTCCGCATTTGCCTTATAATTTTTTGTGTCATCTGTTTCTCTATATATCCTTTGATTTATTTGCTTTTGGAGTGTAATTTAAGTTCACATGGAAAATATACCAAGATATGTCCTAACACTCAAATTCCAATAGTATTATAAAGTTGAAAATCATTTTTTGGCAAAATATTAAAAAAGAAGCCCTAATTATTCTGGAAAAATACATCGAACTGTCAATATAGATAGACATTAATGGTTTGGCCCCAACTTGGATGTTGTATTTGTATTAAGTACAAGCGCGTTTTGAAAATGGCTGTATCATGTTCTGGATTAAAAATTTCTATTTTGGTTTTTATTTGAAAGTACAAAATAAAATTTAATTTTAATAGATGAAGCGTAATCAAATAGAATTGCGCGCGAAGGAAAAGCTTTGATTTCGAGCTTAAATATACTATGGTTGTCAGGGTTACATATATTCTTGTTTTAAAAATATTCTATTTGTGTATTATCCGATCATGATGACAACTGTACAAATTTACTTCATTCATTAATAAATTATACATACATATTATTGTTTTCTTTTGATTTTTTTTTCAATAATTATATCAATATAATATATTATGGAGTCTTTTTTATTTCTGGTAATTTAAAAGATGTTGTTCTTTTTTCACCATACATATATTGATGGGGTGGTGTAGGCTGGTGGTTGAAGGCACTTTTAAACCGAATAAAAAGTGAGAATTGAATCGGCGTCTTCTCGGTTTCGGTAAATGCGAAAAACCAAATGCCAAAGAAAAACGTCCCAAATACGGACTGTATACTTTTTAGTCCGTGACTTTTTGGCCCAAACGCGCCCTCTTCTTTTTTTCAGTTGCTCATACGCCTGTGTAATTAGAAAAAAAAGAAATTTAAAAAACAAAAAATTTGATATTTATAATATTTTGTAGGCTTACCGGTTTTGATCATTAGTATAGCCGTTTAATTGTGTGGCTAACATTATTATATAGTAAAATAATGGCAAACATTAAAGCCTTCAAAAAAAGTTAGAAAATAGTAGAAAGAAATATGGTGGGCAGGTGTGTGAATATGGTGAACAATTACGCCACTCATTGGTACACATTCAGGCCAAATGAAGAAGAGTACTAGGAAAATTGCATGAACTGAAATAGCATGGCTATGTAGAACTGGAAAGAAAATAGTAAACAAAAGATTTAAATGCAATTGGCGTTGAAGTGTTAATCATCTCGCATGAAAGTTTTTCTCGCATGTATAGTGAGGACGATCAGATATAATTTTGTTATTATTGAGTATAAACTTTCTATTATTCGAGTTGAAATACCGCAACAAAAACGGGCTAGTGTAAAAGCACGCTTGCTACTAGTGCCAAAAAATAATCTACGCAAAATTTTAAGAAAGATTTTATCAAAAAAATCTACGATTAAAATCATATTTTGAAGATTTTTGATCAAAATTTTGTGGTTAGATGAAAATTTGTTTTCTTTCGAAAGGAAATGTTTTCAGTATTTTAATTCGCAGTAATTTGCAATATTATACAGTATATATGAATCTCTCCTATTTTTGTGTATAAATATATCTTTATTGTTGAAATTATGCGAATTTTAAAATGGTGTTTAATTTTCCCAACAAGGGGAGAACTTCTCACAATGGACTTTGAATAGTAATGACCTAACAAGAAAATTAAAAACTTTTATAAATATTGGAAATTTATAGAAAATTTTTTCTGATTGGCCAAATTTTAGTAACAATTTAAATTTTTTATAGAAATTTTAGTAAGAAATTTGGCGAGAATTTTGGCGAAACTTTTATTTTCTAAGAGAATTTTGAAGAATTTTGCGAAATTTCTATTCTATACACAAAAATTTTGTCAAAAACTTAATTATCTGGTTTCTCTCAATCCATTATTGTTGTTTTTGATTTCAGGGGGTTAAAAACCAATGCATTGAACTAAATACAAGCTGTACGGCTTAACCAACATGAGGAAAAGTATGCTTGTCAAATTTTATTTGGGTAAAGCCCTATAGTTCCTGCAAGAATGGTTGGATGTAAACAGCCTGTTTGCGGTATTACCGACATTCTCATCAAGCATCGCTCTACTGTGCAGCAAAACTATCAACCCAGTATCAGAAATAAGATTCGGGTAATAGTAAGAAAGAACAACTATTAATTTTTCAACAAAAGTTTAACAGTTGGTTCCCAAGTTAAGATTATCCTAATTCTCTACAAGCAAACACACCCCAAATTCGTTTACGTTTTGCACATAGATGATAAAAACTCACCCACAAGAGGCACTTTGATTGTTTTGGCTAGTTCCTCATATTGTGACAGCGTCAAGACACGTAAAAATGAAGACCACAGTCGAAAATTAAAACAAAGCCTGTTATATTTATTAATTTTCTTAAGCTGTCAGTTACCACTCTAATATTGCAGTTATAAATACGTCGTTACCTGATAGGAGGAAAGGAGGAGAATTGGTTTGCCAAGACCAAATTTCTAGGGCGGCTGTGAGTGTCCACAATATGGAGGAACCTGCAAAACAATTCAAGTGCCTCTTGTGTGAGTTTTATCATCCTATGTGCAAAAACGTAAAACGAATTTGGTGTGTGTTTGCTTTAGAGAAATTAGGATAACTTAACTTGAACCAAATGGTTAAATTTGTTGAAAATTAATAGGTTGGTTGCTTCTATCTATCTACCCGAATTTATTCGATAACTGTTTTGATAGTTTTGCTGCAAGTACGAAAGGACGTGCTGCAATGAGGAAATGATGGTAATACCGAAACAGCTGTACATCCTAACCATCTGGCAGAATAAATAGGGCTTTTTACCCCAATAAATTTGGAGCAAAGCATACTTTTTCCTCTGTTGGGTTTTAAGCTGAAGCACTTGTATTTTAGTCAATGGCATGGGTTTTAAGCGCTGACATCAAAGAAAACAACAAATAATGATTGAATGAGAAACGCATGAAATAAATTTTTGACAAAACTTTTGTATAGAATATAAAATTTCCGCCCAAAAATTCCCTCCAAATTCCATCCCTTAGAAAATAAAATTTCGCCAAAATTCTGCGGCCAAATTTCTTACCTAAAATTTTCTATAAAA
>PGFW01038168.1:0-17972 GCA_003123925.1 Haematobia irritans | reverse complement strand
GCCTCTAATTGTTAGAGATCCTGAGAAGATCTCGCGTTCCTACGTAAAAGATTGCTATAGGAAATATTGCCTATTTTAAAAGTTAATGTAAATGAAACATTAGCCATCACACTTGAGAAGACAGAATGCTTTAATATCTGAGGAACCAAAAAAAATTGGATTCTTTAAATATAAATAAACAATATTAACGGCCGTAGTTGGTACTAGCCGATAGCATATGAGGTCATCAAGAGAGCTAGACTTCTCTAAACACTGCATTCCCACAATCGACATTACATTAATGCGGTATAGCTTGCCGATGGCAAGGTATCTTAAAACCTCCTAACACCATCTCCTAAATTGTATGTTAAGTCCATACGGTGGTAATATTATTAAATCAAAAAAGATCGACAATCACTACTATCATTCAGTTGACAAAGTAGGCATAAAATTTTGACAAAAAATTCGTTCCAACAGAAATACAAATTCTTTGAAGACAAAATTCTATAGAAAATAAAATTTTCACAAAATTTCTATAGAAAAAAAATTGACAAAATTTCTCTATAGATACGAAAATGTTGACAAAAATTTTACAGAAAATAAAAATTTTACAATTTCTAACATCAAATTGATTTCATAGAAAACGTAAAATCTTGTAGAGTTATTTGTGAGCTCGAGTGGCAACCATTGATTTAACCCCGATATAAATGAACAAAATTTTTCTAGTAGAAAATAAAATTTTGAACAAAATTTTATGGGATAATAGTAAACTTTGGCAAAAATCGATGAAATTTATTAATGAACGGAATCAAAATTATACAAAAAATTTTTCTTTAGAAATAAAATTTACAAAATTTTCTATAGAAATAAAATGTTGACAAAATTTTCTATAGAAAAAATTTTGGTAACTAGGCTTCTAGTCGGCAACCAATCGATTACATGAACCGATAGACCAATTTTGTGTGTATTGGAACCCAATTTTTAGGTATAGGTTGTTATCGAACACATACTAACGAGCCGAACGTTCCTATTGAAACCGGATCGATGAATTTGCTCTCGTTTTGATGTCAATCTGGAGAAACTTTTCCATAATGTGCGGCTCATATATTATATGGACCGATATCGGACCAATCCCGTAGCACGGTTGTAAAGATCATATACTGTAATCACCATGTTTCCAAATTACATAACCTGATTGATGAAATTGCTTCTCTTGGAGACGTCGCACTCAAAATCGGGGATCGGTTATATGTGGTCCGAATGGGACCCATATATTTTTGCATGGTTGTTAGAGACCAATATACCCAACATGATGTATCCAAATTTCAGCCTGATTGATTGAAATTTTGCTTCTCTTTTGAGGCAACCTGCAAGCCAAATCTGGGATCGTTTAATTATGGGGCTATATAAATTCTTGGAAACCGATTGGACCAATTTTTGCATGATTGTTAGAGACCATATACCAACACCGTATGTACTAAATTCTCAGCAGGACGATAAATAGCTCTCTTAAGAGCTCACACAAGCCAAATCTGGGAATCTGTTTAATATGGGGCTATATATAATTAAGGACCGATATGGACCAATTTTGCATTGTTGATAAAGACTATATAATCCACACATACCAAATTTTCAGGCCGGATTCGGATGAATATTTCGCTTTAGGCTCCGCAAGCCAAATCTGGGAATCGTTTTAATAATGGGGGGCTATAATATAAATTAAGGACCCGGATGTGACCAATTTATTTGGCATTGTTGTTAGGCGCATAATATCAACACCCAACTGTAATCCAAATTCAGCCGATCGGAATGAAATATCTTCGTAAGGCCCACAAAGCCAAATCCGTAGGTCCTTCTATATGGGCTATACGTAAAGTTACCGGATATGGCCCATTTTAAATAACATCCGACCACATCGATAACGTAACTACTTGTGCCAAATTTCAGTCATAGCTTTTCTTTCGGAAGTTAGCGTCGATTTTCAGACAGAAGCGACGGACGGACGGCACAGTGCTTAAGATCGACTTCAGAATTTTCACTCACGACCCAGAATATATATATTTATGGGTCTTAAGCAAATATTGCGATTTTACAATACGGTAATGAACAAAGTTAATATAGCCCTCCATCCTATGAATGGAGGGTATAACAGGTAAACAATACCGAATCTATATACGCCTATCAAGGATTGTGTACAAAGTTTCTATCTAAGAAGACGCACTAATTAAATCGAATTACTTGGTTGTGGTAACAGTTACCGTATGGCAGTATATAAACCTTGCTCTAACATTGTCTTCTAAATGAATAGTTTTCTACACTGAAAAAAATATTGGCCTAAATACTGAAAGATGTATGCAACTAAATTCTATGCACGCAATTTACAAATCATTAAGATCAAATTAATTAAAATATATAAATTTCATTAAAATAATAATAATAATAATAACGAAGTTGAATTTCATATCTTTGCTTTAAATTTTTTCCCTGTTAAAATCTAGGACACGTAATTTTAATTTGTAATATTGGATTTTAAATTTAACAGATGGCTTGTCAGGTAGGAACGGAGTCAACACATTCAACACTATGCACTGAAATTGTGAATTAAAAATTTTGTGAATTTTGGCAAATATATAATTTTATTCTGTTTCATGTTTTTAACAGCTCTGTTAGGTTAGCCCAATTTTTTTGTGTATGTTTTTCTTGTAAGTTTTGAACGTTGATCTATACTGACTTAGCTTTCTTAGGCTCACCGTATATTTTCTAAAATCAATGAATTTTTCAAATTCAGCTATCTGAATAAATATGGAAAAAATAAAAAACTTCGAATCTAGTTAAGGGAACATTTGGTTCGCATATGTGCTAATTTTCTTAAACATTGTTAACCTTAAAAAATGAGTAATTAATACTTTCATTGACAATATGTCCATTTTTTTATTTGTGTATGTGTTTTCTCGGTTCGATTTGCAAAATAAACTTGCCGAAAATGGAGCATTTTATATCGATTAATTATTCAAGTAAGATAATAAATCCCGAGCTGTTGAGCCTGCTAAAGTGCGTATTTATTCGATTTACGACTTTGCCAAATCAAAATGATGTTAATCTGCAAAAAACTCTGATCATCATGTGTATCTTCCGATCAGCTAAATTGCACTTCTCTATAAACTGCAGATGTCTTTTTATTTTTGCGTATAGCTTCTAATTTGCAAAGTTACATCAGAATTTTTTTACAACTCAAATTGGGCGAAAATTGTCTCCTATAGTATTTTGTTCTTTAAAAGCCTACATTTCAGGCTGTGCATTTTTGAGTGTTTCCCAAGGTACCTGACACATCACTTGTTCGCAAATGGCTCTTCAAATCATGTATCTCTCCATTGTCACCACATGTTAGCTACTCGCATTCTTTCCATCAAGTACGTTCACTGCGTATCAGAAAGATCATAATCGTAAATAATATATTGTCGTGATGCCAATACATTTTGTGAACGATTGTTCTTAGCATAAAAATATCACATTTCTTAGATTTAAGTTTATTTCTCCCCAATAATCGATTAACTTTTCTAATAAGTCGTTTGTCTTTATATATAAAAATCAAACAACACAATTACATATTTAATTGGTATTTTGTATGATAAAATGTGGTAGGACCTAATTCCTTAAATTCGACAAGTTTTTTTTTTTTCTAAAGTAAACAGAGGGATTAACGACTCAATTGCTCCGTACATAATTCTTCTTATTTTGAACTTAATTAAATTCCAATCTTTTTCCCTTCGTATCCAACTGTACCTTCACTGGTTTGATGACGCCACATGTACCCACGTGTAAACTGTGGTCATTTCTTGCTGTGTGCAAAGTTGTATCAAAGGGAAACCTAGCTCATTTACTTCAATAGACGTTTTAGAGAAATTAAACATTGATAATTCCTCATTGGTTGGTGTCTCGGCTCGACTTTAAGAGTGGGGTTTTGTCGGGACATTATGTATAATCAAGCCGAGGCTTGTGAACGAACAGTATAAGCGAGTTGCAACGTACCGCTGCCGAATCTCCAGAAAGCAACAACCGATTCATCCTAAACTCGATTCGTTCGCTATGACCGATTGTCTTAAATTGCGATTTCGTTCGCATCCCAAATCCTTAGTAGACTAGAACTCCCCTCCCTACCTTCTCCTATTCCAGATCCTTCCCCCTAAGGCTATTAACCAGCACCGCCCCTCATTTAACAGCGATTCGTCGCTTGCGCTATTAGTTCGCTGTACGTGTCTTGTCCGATTACGTCGGTTCGTCCCGCTATACGGATTCGTTCGCCACTGCAGTTCGTCTGCTTATCGCTGTTATCGTCCGGCTTTAACCGATCTTGTTCCGCTACTGTCGATTTCGTTTTCGCATCAATCAGTCTCTATAAAATATTAGCCAAATCCTTTCCCTTCCTCTTTTCTTTAGCAGAAACCACTCCAGCCTCCAATTCTGGGTCCGCCCCATCATCAATCCTCCGCTATACGAGCATCATCGGCCCGACTCAATCACAACCTGTCACGAACACTATCGTGTCGTGTTCGAACAAGTTTTCCGCACGCCGTGCTCCCCGACACAATTACCACCGGTCACTCTGCCTCGTCCCTGACACGGCTCTTCTCGTCGACATACCTGTCGTCGCCCAGTTAAGCACACCGTATCCCGGCCCGCCCTATACAACCTAACGGTTCATCATCGTATCCAAGTCCCAATTCAACCCGACCCTGTTCCCGTCAATCACCTCAACCAGTTCCAACATCGGCCCATTCATCACTCCAGCAGGAACGATGTCCCTCATCGTCGACATACCGACCTACAGTTCTTCATAGTCAAAGCCCCTCATTCCAGTCGTCGCCGCCCATCTTCAGCCACTCATTCTCTTCCCACAATTGTATTGTATAATAAATAAGAATTGTCAATAAAAACCCCGCCATAAGACTAAAAGGTATATGTGTATTATTTTAAGTTGTGGATCCTTAAAAGCGACAGTTATTTTGTCTTCGGAAGTTAGCGTGATTTCAGTCGAAAGTTGTCGTTAGATTATCGACACCCAAAAAATTTCGTTAGGACTATCGTAATTGTCGAAGTGAGTCTGGAAATAAACTGCTACCAATAAAAATTTAACTTTGCTGAAGTGTAAAAAGCATCCGTTCTCATTAAAAGCTCAATGCCTAATGGTTTGCGACCTGAAACCATATTTTCGCAAGGCCTCAAATATTTAATGTTTCCCAAAACCTTTTTTAATGTACCGATCTAATAAGGTCAATACGGCCATAAAATTTGTCAATATAAACTTGTATGTATTCTTTCAATTGCATTTAACAAAACCTGACTCCCCCTCATTTTGTAAGGTGTGTGTCGTCGATTGGCCTATTTTTGATTTTGAGTTGCTCTCTATTTTTGAATTTTGATTTTGGGAATTCACGTCTCAGTTGATCAAAATTGGCTGCCGTTCCAAGCAAGAAGAGCAGAATATTCCAAAATTTTTACTCGGCACCTTGCCGAAAAATCCGACCTACTAAGCACAAAGCTGGCAAAATCGCTAAATAGTTGGCTCAAATCAACAGTGTACATTCAATGTAATTAAATGGTTGGTGAACGTTGTTCGACAGCCTAGGAAGCATGATCGGGGGAATATCGAAAAAAACTCGGGCAAGCCGCTGAAAATCACAAATGAAGTTTGCGTTATTTTCAAGCGAAACCCAACCTCTCTCTCCAATGCCGCAAATAAGCTGGTTGTAATTATCGTCTACAACCGTGCATGCGAGTTGCCAAAAAACGAGCCGACTATCCGACATTAACAAGAAGGTAGTGACTCAAATCCGATGATAAAACAAAATACGACGGCCAATAGCGTCGATCATCCGATGCTGTACATGACGATTTGCTGACGAAAGTTTGACTGCTGTGTAATGACGACGAAATCTACGTCAAAGTCGAACTACATAGGCAGCCTTCCGGACCGTGAGTTTTAAATGCAAAAGGGAAGGGGAAAGGTTAGCAATTATTTTCCAGTACATAAAACTTCAAAGTTCACAAGAAATTATTCTGGTTGGCAAGTTAACCATCTTAACCTGTGTGCTTAATAAAGCACATTTTTCATAGCTTCCGGGACTTGTTGCAACTCAAAGAAATTTAAAGCGTGAAAGAGTGTTTGAAATAAACTAGTCTGCTGCCTTTCCTGAAGAAAACAATCGGTTAGTTCCCGTTACTTGATTTTTTTTCTTTTTTTTTTTTTTTTATTTTTTTTTTTTTTTTTTTTTTTTTTTTTTTTTTTTTTTTTTTTTTTTTTTTTTTTTTTTTTTTTTTTTTTTTTTTTTTTTTTGTTTTTTTTGTTTTTTTTTTTTTTTTTTTTTTTTGTTTGGGTTGCCGATTTTGCATTCTTGCATTACGTTGTAAATAAGGCGCATGGAGTGGTACGCCGCCAACATACGGCAGGTGGGTTCCCAAGGACAAGAACGCCTCTCCAACTACGTTCAGAGCTCCGCCCAATTGAGAAATAATGGCTAGTTGTCTACAGCGTAAACCTAAACGCACAATAATAAAAATTCCTTATTCTAATCAATCGAAAGTTAATTGATCTCAATTAAGTTTTTAATTGAAATGGTCCATATACAGAAATTATAGTATCAATAAAAAATTAAATTGAAGGTCAATTTAAAAAAGTAATTTGATTTGCTAATTAAAAAATTAATTGATACTATATTTTGTGGATTGATTTTTTGTTCAATAAAAAATTTGTATCAAATAAATTTTTAATTGAAGTTTTTTTAAAACTCATTAAAATTTAATTGAAAAATTTTTCGTTGAATTTTTTATGTAATAGAAACCAAAAATGATTGCCCTAAGGACAGCTTCAATCAAGTTTCAATGCAAACTGTGTTTTCTCGGCGAAAAGGTGGACTAAGTGTGGCTGTACAAAATCTAATGTGCAGTCAAGCGTGAGGCTCCTGGCAAATTTGCGGATTTGATAAAGCGAAACCTAACTGAATATTCTTTCCTGAATTTTAACTAAATTGAACTTAGAAAAAATAAATTTATTTTGATTTTAAAAAATAAACGAATGTTCACCCGATTTGTAACACGCGTTTTCCCTTACCAAATAATGTTTGACCGTAATCTACACCTTTAAGCCTATCAATACATGCAGAATATATTTTACCGATGAATTTTTAGATTTATATTTGCATGATTCTACTTAGGTTTCTATGCTAGCAATTTGCGCCCTAACAACAGACCGATACATTTCCTAAGTTAAGATCAATGATTTTTCTGCTTTAAACATTTTTCTCTAAAGCTCAGTCGATATGCTTAGTTAAATAAAAATGTCAGATTTTATTGTCTTTCATAAAACTGCCTACCAGTAGATTAGTTTCAACAGTCTGTTCGTGAGCAGTCGTAATATTAATTACTAGCAACAACAAATTCGGTTCAAAGAGAGTGGACTTTCAAAAATGTAAAAATACTCGATAGGGAAGAAATGAAAAACAATACGTTATTCAACATGGGAGCCTAACGCATTCCCACAGAGAGATATAAACTGTCCAAACTGAACACCAAGGTAAAGACAAGGACATATACAAAATAAGAGTATTCTCTGTTTGGCAAAGTTGAAATGTAAGATAAAGTTACTGTGATATAAATTTTACGCTTTTGCTGGCAATATTACATCTATTTATTTACTTTTTTATTCTTTTGATCTCCAGTTTTTAATAATTTATTAAATGAAGGCAAGTAAGTTTTGTTAGTAAAAATTAAAATTGCTGGCAATCAATGTAAATTAAATAGAATCCAATTTTCATCTAATTAGATATTTCAATAAAAAATTTCTAATAAAATTTGTTGGAATAAAATGCGCGACGAAACTTCGAGAAAAAAGAATGATAATATAACTTGTTTTATATCTGCATTTATACATCTATTGACTTCCAAATACATGCGATTAAAAATAAAAAATCTAATAATAAGATTTTATGTGACCCCTTTGCAATGTCCGTGGAAAGTAAATTCAACTCACCTATTATTTACCGTCCCATTTAATTTTATTAACAATAAACATGAAAAATAGATTTTATCGCTCTGTGAATTGCCGATTGTTTCTTTTCTATCTACTTATAGCAAAACGGAAAACTCTTTGGATTTTTTTTTATATTCCCTCCACCATAGGATTGGGGTAATTAACTTTTGTCATATCTTTTGTAACTACATCGAAATATTGCTCTAAGACCCATAAAGATATATATTCTGGTCGTGGTAAATTCTTGAGTCGATCTAACATGTCCCTTCCTTCCGTCCGTCTGTCCGGCTGTCCTCCTGTCTGTGAAATTCACGTCTATACTTCCGAAACGAAATCAAGCTGATCGACTTGAAACTTGGCACAAGTAGGTGTATTCGATGTAGGTCGGATAGTAATTTGAAAATCGGCCATAAATGGACCACGTTTTACGTATAGCCCCCCATCCAATAATCCGATCTCTCCCTCAAGATTGGCTTGGGGATCTCCCGTGAGCAGCAAAAATCATCCATCTCGATTGAAATTTGGTACCTGATGTTAGTATATCGCTTTTGCTTCTAACAACTCATGGCAAAAATTTCCATAATGGTCCATGTAATTATATATAGCTCCCATATTTAGAACCGATTCCCAGATTTGAACCTTCCGGGAGCACTCTTTGGAGAGAGCAAAATTCATCCGATCCGTGTTTGAAATTTATTACTGGTCTTAGCTATATCGTCTTAACACCCATTCGCAAAAAATTGTCCCACTGTCGTCTCATTAATTATATTATAGCCCCCATATAAACCGATCCCCAAGATTTGACCCTTCGGAGCCTCTGAGGGCAAATTCATCCCGAATCTCGGTTGAAATGGTACCTGATGATAGTATATGGCCTCTAATCAAACCATGCAAAAATTGGTCCATATCGGTTCATAATTATATAAGGCTCCCATAAAACCTGATCCCTCAGATTTGAACTCCGGTAGCCATCTTGAGAGCAAAATCATCCGATCCAATTGAAATTTAGTACGTGGTGTTAGTATATATCTCTAACAACCATGCAAAAATTGGTCCATTATCGTTCATAAATTATACATCATGGCTCCCATAATAAACCGATTCCCATTCCCAGATTTGACTCGTCAGGAGCCTCTTGGAGAGCGAAAATTATTACCGATGCCAGTTGACATCTGGGTACATGTGTTATAATATGTTATTCGTAACAATCCATGCAAAAATTGTCCATAGCGGTCCATAATATATATATGCAAAGCATTTGGCCGATCCGTTGCAAATTTGCGGTACATTCTTGCCATATTATATTGCCTCTAACTAGCCATGTAAAAAATTGGTTCAATAAATCGGCTCTTAAGTATAGTTTATCCTGAATGACTTATTACAACAAAAATTGTCCATATCGACCAAAAATAAATCTACCAAAACTTTATTTGTCAAGAAAATTTTGTCTAAATTATTACTAAGAAATTGTGTCCAAAATTCTTCATTTCTATAGAAATTTTTGTCAAAATCGTTTATTTCTATAAAATTGTTGTCAAAATTTTAAATTTATACAAATATTGTCAAAAATTTTATTTTATAGAAAAATTTGCCAAAAAATTTATTCGTAAAAATTTTGTCAACTATATTTTATTGCTATATTAACAAGATTTTTGTCAACATTAACTTCCATAGAAAATTTTGTCAACCATTTTATTTCTGTAGAAAATTTTGTCAATTTTATTCTATAGAAAATTTTGTCAAAAATTTTATTTCTATAGAAAAATTTGTCCAAGTTTCAATTTCTATAGATAAATTTTGTCAAACTTAATTATATTACAGTATTCTAATCAGGTCTCTTTTTGTTTAGATATATTACCTCAGTATGGCCTAACTTTACAATTTAAAGACAGTGTTATAAAAGTTTTATACCGATCCTTGCCATCGAAAGTGTTATCGCAAACCTACCCAAGTAGATTCGATTCGTTGATGACAGCCCTTTATAGCAATTTCTACGTCAATTCCAGATGGAGTACAATAAGCTTTCGGCCCGGCCGAACTTACGGCCGTAATAGGTACTTTTTTATTATAGTTACGCCATGATAAATGAAGTCAGTCTAGATTAATTGAACATCATAAAGTTCATTAATCATTCTTCAAGTAACTAAAAGTAGCGACAACCTGACTAAAGAAAAAGGTGAGGCTATTAATCATGGACTGAACCAAATATAAAAATCTGACAAATCATGGCACATTAAAAAGCCAACTCACCACAAGACACTACACAAACATCTTCTCGGGTGGAAAACTTAAATAGCCCTTCACCATAATTCACAAAACATTGAAAGGAGACCCTTCCGTTCTGTTTCGTGAAAAGAGGAATGAAGATTTAAAGTAGATGATACATTGTAGCCATTTGTATTCCCTTCCCTACCACGATCCTCAACGGTGTGATTGAAATATCCTCAGATATCCTCTAAAGCTACACAAATAATAAAAAGCGGGAATTATATTTTTCATCTCCTATATTGGCCGGCATTCTTAGCCTTAGAGTAAATAAATCTCTATTTAATGCTTAGTCTAGCACCGGTGTAAACCAAGTTAATTTTCTTCCGCGTGCTGTGAGCTATATTGCAAACGGTATGGAGTGCCAAAATCTTGTCGAAATTCTTCAATACTTTGAGGCAGCCACAGGAGCGTCATAGCAACACCATCATAGCAGTCATTGCAACACCATCATATTTTGCTATCATAGATGGATGGGCATTGGCGTGAGAGACAGACATCTGAATGGCCAAGAAAGAGGAATCATCTAACGCCACCATGAGTGTTAAAAATAAAGAGACTGTATAAGCGACACGATCATATCCATAGACCAAAGTCTTTGCGTATATCAACTTTGCCTTGGTCTATTTAGACTCATTTTTTCTAGAGCACAGGCTACGAGTTGAAAAAAAAATCATAAAATAAAAGCCTTACAAAAATCCCAGACAAAATTGGAACACCTAAGGCTAATGGTTTAGTATGCCCAGAACGTTGGAATCACTAGCCATCCATTCTCATTGCATTGTTTGGATATCAAGGAAAACTGATTTGAATTATTTTTTTGCATTTCATCGTCAATATAAGAAGAAAACCATCTGCAGTTTATATGAGAAAATAGTAAAAGAGTTTTGCAATGAGTGAAAAGCCAGTCGTCGATTGTCTTTCATATCCTCTTCAACGTCGACCTGATTCTAGGTAAATACTTCTTGCCGAGTATCTAGCCAGACAGGCCACAACTCTCGAGATATTCTCTACATTTATGAACTGTTTAAGCACCCCCCTATATATCTGTAATGAAAGGAGACTACTCGACCCATCATTTGATTCAATTGAGAATATCTCCTGGGGAACATCATCGTCAACATCAACAGAGTTAAACTGATTCTGGCCACAATGGGAGTTCAAATGGATATGAAGCTTTTGCAATTAATAGGCCCACTTGGTCTCTGTTAAAGGACTTCTTCCCTCTACTGAAACTTCATAAGAGAAATCTGGTATAAATCGAGAAAGATATTTTAATAAACTTATTTGTGATCTATTTAATATTAACAAGTATATACGGCAGTAAGTTCGGCCAGGCTAAGGTAGTCCATACGTGTATAGTATTAAACTAAAAATAACGGCCGATTAAATACGTTATATAATTAAGAATTGACAAAAATTATTCTAATTAAATAAAATTTAACAAAAGTTTCTATATGAAGATAAAGTTTTGACACAAGTTCTAATAGAGAGTAAAATTTGGACAAAATTTTCTGAAGACATATAAATTTTGACAAACACTTTCTATAGAAATAAAATTTTTGCCAAATTTTTTCTATAGATAATAAAATTTTGGTAGATTAATTTTTTTGGCTGGTCGAGTGGCAACCAATTGATTATGAACCCGTGATACGGACCAATTTTGTGTGATTTGGGGATCGGCTTATATATACCCAGCAAATAAAATTGGAAGTTCTGCAAAGACACAACTTTAAAAGCACTTCAGAAGATCACTCTCATGATGTTCTTAAGTTTTAACTACCCAAGGAAGGTTCTTTTCATTCAATTTTTTATACACTTGTTTTTTGTCATACTTTATGGGGTAACTTATAACTTTTTTTTCTTCAAATAGGTTATAAATGAACAGATTAAGAATTCATAAAATGGTACAAATCATTTAAATTTTTTCGAAATAATGCTAAATCCAATCTGAAAAAGATTATGTATTTGTTGAAAATATTTGAGATCAATACATTTCCGAACAAGCGTTAGAATCACTAAACATTATAAAAAATTAAAAAATTATTTATTAGACCAAAATAATAACAGAATTTTTAAGTTTACATCCAACACCATTGAATTCGGATCACACCTAAATGAAGTGATGGCATAATTCTGTGCAAACGGCTGGTTGAAAGAGAGGACTCCGCCCTAATGACAGCCCATGTTAAAATTCATCGCTTCTGCGTCAATTTGCAAACCACTTCGCGGATCGCAAAAAGACATTTTCAATTACATTTTCTTGGGCAACGCTTTTTTTGCTGGGTAACTAATAGACGACGTGGACCAATTTTGGCATGGGTTATTAGCGCCATAACTAACACCGACGTACCAAATTTCAACCGAATCCGGATGAATTTTTGCTCCTCCAAGAGGTAGCCGAAGGTCAAATCCTGGGGATCGATTTATGTGGGGGCTATAATATAATTATGGACCGATATGGACCATTTCTTTGCATGGTTGTTAGATTACTATATACTAACACCACGTTCCAAACTATCAACGATGCGGATGAATTTGTTCCTCCAAGAAGCTCCGGATGAAAATCTGGGATCGGTTTTATGATGGGGGGCTATATAATATTATGGAAAAAACCGATTGGACGCAATTTTTGCAATGTTGTTACATACCATATACTTAAGCGCCACGTACCAAATTTCAACCGGATCAGATGATTTTGGCTCCCGCAAGAGGCTCCGAAGGTCAAATTTGGGATCGGTTTTATATGGGTGCTTATATATAGATTATGGAACGATGTGCGACACGTTTATGTATGCTTTTTAGAGAGAACCATGCAAACACCATGTACCAAATTTCAAGCCAGATCGGATGAAAATATGCTTACTCCTTAGAGGCGAACGATGTCGGGGGAAGAGGGCGAGGTGGAGGTGGACGAGAAGAGAAGGAGAGAGGAAACCGCAAGCCAAAATCTGGGGTTCGTTATATTGGGGGCGTATACGTAAAAGTGGACCCGCATATGGCCCATTTGCAATACTATCCGCCTACATCAATAGGCAACTACTTGTGCCAAGTTTCAAGTCGATAGCTTTTTTCGTTCGAATTAGCCGTGATTTCAAACAGACGGACGGACGGGACATGCTAGAATACGATCTCCAGAATTTCACCAACGACCAGAAATATAGTACTTTATGGGGTCTTAGAAAGCCATATTTCGATGTGTTTACACTAACGGAATGCAGAAAGTAAGTATACCCCGCCTCCTATGGTGGAGGATATACAAATTAGAGGATAGCTAAACAAAGTGTATCACGACTGTTTAACATATCTGTTAAGAAATACAACACTAATAGGTAAACGCTGAAGTAGAACGGAATCGACTATAGTAATACTCCAACATAACCTACTGAAATACGATAGGCGGGATCGTGGATCAAAGATTTCAGTGTCCTTAAAATACAATGCAAATTTTTGCCTCAGCAATAAGAAAAGAGCTGTTGTCTAATGTAGTTTTTTTTCCTTTTCCAAAGTCGATAAACTTGTCTATGAAGTCGTATTGTCGCTTAATAATTTAAGTGATTTAAAAATGGGTATCATAACATGAAAGAAAACATTGTTTGGCCTAAGGTCACTTTGACTTTAATAATTCAGCAAAATTTTTTAAAACTAATGAAAGTTACCTTTAAATTTTGTTGACTTTTGCTCTTAATCTACAAAGCAACAATTTATCGTTTCAAATATGTGTACCAAGTCGTTTTTCAACAAACGATTATTTAATGTACGTCATTCATTTGCTTGAATATCATTGTGGAGTTGCTAATCTTGGCTTCTAGAGGTAAAAGATTTATTTTTTAAATTTTTCTATTGGAAATCTGCGTAGTTCTAATATTCGAGAAAATATTGTGTATATAGTTCGTCTGTTAGACCATACGACAACTTCAGATAATGCTACTTAATAAAGCACAACGGCCTCTCGTTAATTAAAAGACTTTGTTAATAGCATAATGCCCCAAGGAAAACCAGAGTCTTTGAAAACCGAAAAATTAAAACAGATTTTTTTCTTTTACTAGAAGCAACGCTACATTCAAACCCAGACTATTTTAAAAGGAAGAATATTTGGGTTACTTAGCAAAGATATTTTATTTGGTCTATTCCTCCGCTTTCTTAGGTCTTCGACATATCAATGAGCCTGAAAATTTTTTAATATTTGCTGAAGACATAAATCTTTTCTGGAACCGAGCAGGCATTTTTTGTTTTGCAGTGTCAGCGTGTTTGGCCACGACAGCCTGGTACGAATTTCTACCACAAATTGTACGCAATTATTGCAAATATTTAATTCCTTCGCAATTATTTAATTTAGACATATATTTAGATTAGTTCTGTAGAATATTAGACATTTTGCCAAAATCTCTTCTACTAGAGAAACAAATTTTCGTAATAATAGCATTTTTCTCATTGAAAACTATAAACTCATTTTGACTAAACATCACTTTTTTATATAAGAGGAAATAAGTTTTGAGCAAAATTTTTATTAGAAACTAAAATGTTGACAAAATTTTCTAATAGAAATAAAGAATTTTTGAACAACTCTTTCTAACTGAATTTTTCTATAGACAATTAATTTTCAGCAAAATTTTCTAAAAAATAGGAAAATTTCTATATCCTAAACCATAGTGGTCATTGTAAGTAACTTTTGATCTGCGAAAAAAATGTGCCTACCGCAGAAATATTAATTGTTAGACGCCCACTTTTAGATGTAGCTCACATCATGTATGGTATCGACCGATTTCGATCAATGGGGGGGGGTTTCCCCCCCCCCCCACAATGAATCAAAATTACACACGAGCACAAAGTATCTTTTTTTTTATACGCTCACCATAGGATGGGGGTATATTAACTTTGTATTCGTTTGTTAAACACCATCGAATAGTTGCTCTAAAGACCCCATATATTCTGGGTCGTGGTGAAATTCTGAGTCGATCTGAGCATGTCCGCCGTCCGTCCGTCGCGCTGTTGAAATCACGCCTAAACTTCCGAAGAAACAAGTCTATCGACTTGAAATTGGCACAAGTAGTTGTTATGTGATTGTAGGTCGCGATGTACTGGCAAATGGGCCATATCGGTCGCACTTTTTACGTATAGCCCCATATAAACGGACCCCCAAATTGGCTTGCGATTGCTCCTAAAGAGAAGCAAATTGCAATCCCGATCGCGGAGTCTGAAGATTTGATACGATGTGTTAAGTGTATGTGTCCTCTAACACGCATGCAGAAAATTTTGTCCATATCGGTCCATCTTTTTGCCGTATAGCCCCCATATAAAACGACCCCAAAATTTGGTTGCGATTCTCTAAAAAGCAAATTTCATCCGCGATCAGGCTGAAATTTGGTATCATGGTGTTGTAATGGTCTCTACAACCAATGGCAAAAATTGGTCCACGTCGGTCCATATTATTATAATATGCCCGCCATATATAACTGTCCCCGATTTGGCTTGCGGAGGCCTCTTAAGAGAATGCAACATTCATCGATCCGGCTGAAATTTGTACATGATGTTGGGTATAATGTTCTCTAATGACCATGCAAAATATTGGTCACATGATCCATAACTTAATATATTCGCCCCATATACAGCCGATCCCCAGAATTTGAACCGTCCGGAGCCTCTAAGAGATGCAAATTTCATCGCGATCCGGCTGAAAATTTGGTATGTGGTTGTTAGTATTGGTCTTAACACATGCAAACAATTGTGCCACATCGGTCATAAGTATATGTAGCCGCCCGTATAAAACGACTCAAACGGTTGAAATTTGGTCGTGATGTTAGTAATATGGTCATGCAACACCATGCAGGAATCGGTTCCTATCAGTCCATAATTTACTATAGCTGCCATATAAACCGATCGCCAGATTTGACATCCTCGCGCCTTTTGAAGAAGCAACATCATCCGATCTGGTTGAAATTTGGTAGCGTGTTGGTAGTATATTGATATTTAACAAGCTGCCAAAAGTGTTCATTCAGTCGCATAATCATTTATAGCCCCATAGTAAACCCGAATTCCCCGAGATTTTGGTTTTGGAGCCCTTCTGGTGGAGAAATTTCATCCGAGTGAGTTGAAACTTGTAGAATGACAGTCTTTGTAGAAGTCTCCTTACGCAATCCATGGTGGAGGGTACATAAGATTCGCTGGTCGAACTTACGCGTATAAATACTTGTTTCTGGTTTTTATCTCTTTTATTTTTCCAATGAAACTTGTTTTTTCATAATAATAATATTTTGAAATTTGTACTCGCAAAAAATTTCATAATTTGCAGTCAATGAAAAACATTTGAATGCAAAGCGTTTTCAAATTGTTGAAACTGTGACACAATTGAGGTGTAAAAAATCGATTAACCTAAATTTGTAGATAATGGTACACTGAAAAAAAATATTGGTCCGTGAGGGTCAAAAGATTTCATGTCTTTAAAATACGAATGACATATTTTGGCTTACGGGCATAGAAGGACGCATTTCTCTAAAATAAAGTTATTTTCCTGTCCAAAAAACGATAAACTTTTCATGCAAGTCGATTGTCCTTATAATTATAAGTGATTTGACTTAAAATGGGTATCTTAACATGAAAGAAAAAATTTATAGGCTAAGGTCAACTTGACTTTAATAAATTCAGAAAAATTCTTTAAATTTAATGAAATTGTTTTTAAAATTTCGTTCGTGCTTTTTGCATCTACTACAAAGCAAAAAATCGTTGAAATAAGGAACATCGTTTTTCAAAACTGTTATTTTTTAAAGAAGGTTTTTACTTCAAACGTAGGAATAATTTTCTACTGGAAGTCGAGTCCTAATTTGGAAAATAAAGTTGCCCGTTAACTCGTCTTTTTAAAGGACTTTGATAAGCATAGAAGAAAAAAAGCTGAAAGCGAAAATTAAACATTTGCTTCCTAGAGTAAAGTACACAAAAGCGCTAAATTTAAAAGAGAATTGTGGTCTTTAAAAGTATCCTTATCTTGTATTCTGCTCGCTTCTTGGCTCGAATCAAATACCAAATTTTTTAATAGTAAAGAACAAAATCTTTGAAACCGAGTTGCTTTTTTTTCAGTTGTATGTGAAATATCTTAGCATGGGTTATTAATTCCAGTTTCGACCGAACACCAAAAAGCTTTTCGAAGTGGGATTTATCCCTGGTCAGTAATGTTCAGTTTATATTTCGTGAGTATTCGAAGGATTCTCTAAGTGCTTTCATCCGATAAGTTGAATGGCGTGTACGGACTCGGCTATAAGAAAGGAGTATCCCTGCATTGAGGCTAAACATGGAAGCAAGTTGCAAGGGAACAGTTCACCACTGTGGTGTCACAATGGGGTCCTTGAATTTGTCAAGGATGACCTAAAATATACGGCTTTGCGTATAAATCACTGATTTATGTCAGTTAATTATTTATTTAGTTTGTCATACACAATGCCGCTGCTGAATTTTGTTATATGGCAATTGAATAAATTTGCCTTAGACTATATATGTTACTATACCAACAATCCATTGCCCTATTTCATTTCTGCCAACAAATTGTGAAACATTTCTTTAGTGCCTTAAGTTTTGTCATCCATTGAAAGAAAGTTCTCAACATTAAACATCATAATTACCTCTTATGAGATAATTTCGTCAAATGATAGAGCAATTCCGTTGCTATCTAACTGTGGGGAGTTACTCGAAACATGTGTCCTGCTTGCGT
>PGFW01038165.1:8139-19934 GCA_003123925.1 Haematobia irritans | reverse complement strand
AAACCGCTTAGATTTGACCCAAAAAAATAGCTAGAAAGAGCAAAAAAATGCTAAAAAAATAGCTAGAAAAAAAAAGCTAAATTTTTTTGTATCAAAAAGTCACATTTTTGATTGAATTAACCAAAACTTAAAGGCTTTATTTTCACTTACAATGCCACTATTATTTTCATTTTAATTCCACTTCTGTGAGGACTGTAACAATATCTAAAGGCCATTTAGCTGCTTTGATTGCGTATTTCGATACATTTTGAATTACTATCACTAATTTTTTACTGGAAATTCCTTCGTTTTGCGGGAGCTACCTCCCAAGCACCTTCTATTTTTATTTACTTGTTATTATTAAAATTATTTTAAAAATAAAATATGCTTTGGATTTGGCTAAAAAAATGATTTGTCATTTTTAAATACCAATTTTAGTTTGGTTTTTGGCAATTTCGTGAAAAAAATTCGAGAATACATTACATTTTATTAAAATCTGTAGAAAATACCTATAGTTTACATTTTCCCAGTAAAACATTTTCCTTTTCTTCATGAGCTATCAAAGTGCTAACGCCATCTTAAATTTCCAAATTAACACTCGACTTCAAGTAGAAATTATTGTATATATACGTTTTTAAAATAAAGCTGTTGAAAAAACCATCTTCTATTTTGAACGCTATTTTGCGTGTGTGGGTTAAGATGCAAAAAACTCCTCACATTAAAGACTATTTCATTAAATAAAACTCTCCTTCTTTTTTATATAATGTATATAAGAATATTATGTATATAATGTTATAATGTATGTATATAATGAAAAAACTTTACAACAAGGTGTATTTGCTACTAAAAAGTGCCCGCATAATGGCTGGACTCATTATTAAGTTTCAAACTGAGCTTTGAAATATGCTTGGAAAACCCTTATACTTAGCCCAGCAAGGCTTATATAAAAAACGCCGATTTATCCATATTTCAATAGAAACATGTTCGAAAATAAAAAAGCAAAAAATAGCTAAAAGGGTCATGAAAAAAGCCATTATAAAAAAAGCTAAATGCATTTTTTTCCCGCCTAAACTCTTCAAAAAAAGCCAAATCTAGCGGGGAAAAAAGCTTAAATTTCGGCAACGCGGAATAACAAACTTATTATACCCCCCTCACCATCTATGGGATGGGTATAAAAAAATCTTTATTTTAGAGAAAATGCGTCTCCATGTTTAAAGGCAAAATTTGGCATTCTTATTCTAAGACATGCGAATCTTTGACTTCACGAACAATATTTTTTTCAGTGCTTAGAAACTAAAAAATTAAATATAAATAAAATCGTTAATTGCATTTTATTTGACGTTCATATACGAAACATTCTTTTAGTTAATACGGAATGAAGAATTGATCGAAAGTACTGTTGATTACTTTTACAACACATACTAGAGATATATTTTGACATTTGCCGTTTTTTGAAAACAATTACTAAAAAACACGTGTGTTTTTCCCCAATGAGCTACGCCTACAAAAATACATATCGTACCATTTAAACGCTTACTCACACTACGCTAAGAGTACTAGCCTAAAATTTGAAAATCACCTACACAGTGTAAGTTCAAAGTTTACACATTTCATTCAAGTAATATTTTATTCGCGACGCGAAGCGGGTTTCATTTGCGAAACCGCTCCAGCTCCCGCTCCGCTCCGAGATTTTAGGAAATGCCGGCCTCCCGCTCGCGCTCCCGCTCCGGCAAAAAAAAAGGGTCTTGCTCCGCTCCGCTCCACGCTCCGCTCCCGGCCTCCGCCTCCGGTCCTGGGTAACAGGGTATAATAAAATTTGTGCATTTGTTATGTTGACGCCAGGAATGGAAAAGTCTGCAGGCCCATCGTTTAGTATACCGATCGCTCTTAGAATTAAATTCTGAGTCGAGTTTAGCGATGTCCGTCTGTCTGAGCCGTCCGTCTTCTATATGTAATTTTGATGGTTAAAAGTACAACTCGCAGTTTAAGTCTGAGTTGGTTCCTTCAAATTTGCAACAGAGTTTACATTGGCTAAACAGACAATCACTATTGATTTTTGAAAAAAAATCGGGTTCAGATTTAGATATAAGCCTGCCCATATAATTTATCACCGATCTGGTTCATAATTGACGTTATTTATCAACGCTTTTTTCTCAAAATTTTCCGGCAGTGCAAATATTTTGGGCTTCTAAGATATGCAAAATATCAGCCAAAATCGTCAGATTTAGATATACTCCCATACATATCATTTCGTCCGATTGACTCATATGGCCAAAAAAAGCCAGAGTTTTTGTCTGATTTGCCTTCAAAACTTTTTGGCACGTTTAATAGTATTGTTATATCCTGCGGCCACACTGTGCAACAGATATTTTAAGGCTAGCCATATGTTTGCAACACCCAGAAGGACACGAAATTAGACACATGGTGCTTTGGCAAAAAATGCTCAGGGTGGCTCCTGAGTCGATATAGCCAAAATGTCCATCTTGCTCCGTCTGTCCGTGCAACACATTTTTTGTAAATCAAAGTCATAGGTCGCAGTTTTAGTCCAATCGAATCTCAAATTTGGCACAAGTATGTGTTTTGCCTTCAGAATAGATCCCTATGATTTGCGTTCAGAAGTTAGATATAAGCTCCCCATATATACTTTCGCCCGATATGCCGAACTAATACGGTCCAGAAGCCAGAGTTTACCCCAAATTTGGTTTGAAATTTGCACTAGGAGTAACAATTAGTACCTATTACGTAGAGTGTGCCAAATTTTATTGAAATCGGCTTCAGATTTAGCATAATCTCCCATATATAGCCTTTCCCCATTTACACTAATATGACCACAGAGAGCCAATTTTTAACTCGATTTAGTTGAAATTTTGCACAGGCGAGTAGAGATTAGCATTGCAAGCTATGCGTGCCAAATTTGGTTTGAAATCGCTTCAGATTTAGATATTGCTCCAATATATAGCTTTCGGCCGATTTACACTCATATGGCGCAGAGGCCAAGTTTTTACTCCGATCTTAGCTTGAAATTTTGCCACAGGGAGGTAGAATTACATTGTAGCTATGCGTGCCAAAATTTGCTTATTGAAATCGGTTCAGGATTTAGATTATAGTCTCGCCATATATAGCTTTTTCGCCCCGATTTACAGCTCATGATACCACAGAGCCATCTTTTACTCCATTTAATTGAAAACTTTGCACAGGCGAGTCAAAAATTAGCATTGTTACTATGCGTGCCAATTTGGTTGAAATCGGTTCAAATTTAGATATAGCTCCCATTATTATATGTTTTTCTGATTTCGACAAAAAAATGGTCAAAATTACCAACATTTTCCTTGTAAAAATCGCCACTGCTGGAGTCGCAAAAGTTGTAAAAAATCGAAACGTAATTTTCTCTAAACTTCTAATACAATTATTTATATCGACCGATAAATCATAAATAAACTTTTTCGAAGTATCCTTAAAATTGCCTTCAGATTTTAAAACGTTTCCACATATTTTTTTTAGCTAAACAATTGTGTTCCCAAACCCTTAGTGCATTAGCCGGATAAATTTTGAGTCTATAGATTTGTAGAAGTCTATCAAATTCTTCCAGATCGAGTTGATATTTTAAATGTTACGTATTTGGAACAAAACCTTTATATATAGCCCAAACACATTTACGGCACTGTGATAGTGGTATCAGAAAATTTAGTATCTACAAATGGTGCAGCGTATAATATAGTCGGCCCCGCCCGGACTTTTAGACTTTCCTTTACTTGTTTTTACTAACATTGTGTTCCACCCTAGGCCATTAGCCGACTTAAATTTGAGTCTAATAGATTTTGCTAGGAAGTCTATCAAATTTTGTCCAATCGAGTGATATTAAATGTTATGGTATTTGGAACAAACCTTTATATTATAGCCCCGCAACACAATTGACGGAACGTGATATTGGTAATCGAAAATGTTACGAGTCTACAAAGTGCTGCAGGATTATAATATGAGTCGCCCCGCCCGACTTTAGACTTTTCCTTTACTTATTTGTTATTTTTATTTTTTTTTTTTTATAAAAAACATGTCGAAAATTTTGTGGAGTAATTTTTTATTTAAATGTTGGAGATGCTTTGGAGGCGAAAGCGTTCCAAACCTCAGCACAAACGACAAGAAAAAAATACTTATGCCAACCCTCATACAGAATCTGCATGATAGTCTCCATACATAGTGAAAGAAAGTAATTCTTTCCATCCAAATGAAATTTTCGATCTAACAAAGGAGCCTATCATCGACTGGTGCAGGGAAATTCTGGATTATTTTCCAAACCATATTCCTAAACCTACTGGTCACTTTAGACAAAGTTGACTTTTCATATTATGAACAAAAAAATCTAATTTTTTTTCTCTGGGATTCATACAGCATAATTATTGCAAAACAAAAAATTTAATAAATTGTTGTGATTAGGTTATGACCGTAGTCTCAAGAGTACGTTGGTCAAACCTTTAATAGGGTCTGTTATTCTTTTTAACACTGGATGCAAGCGATTGTATGATATCCAGAAACAATCGTTGCACTGGTGTGTTCCTATCCAGAACATCCATCAGTTGCAAGTCGAGTTCGAGTGTTACCAGATTGCATTTTGATAAAGAGGACGCCTTTTAGATTCACAAGTAGTAGTTTATTGCATGACTTAATTTATCGAAAATCATGAAATTCCAAAGTGATACAGTTGTCATGAATAATCGCAGCAGTACATATTTATAACTAATTTGAGCATTTCATACCATTAAAAATCTAAGATTCACTTGTTTTCTGTGATTGTTTTAACAGCTGATGACAGTGTTGCATAGTTTTTTGCCGAGTGTCCTGGATAAAACAAGTACTCTGTTTTTCTTTTAGTCCGTGGACTGCTTAGGGTATCCAGTTGCAAAAAGGAAAACAGCCCTAAGATAAAAGTTTTAGCAAAAACTAGCTGTTAATCGAAGAATCTACCGCCACGTCATTAACAATCTAAGCATAGTCATTGCCCTTGACCCGCTCAACGACCGCTAGCCATGCATCATTTATCTGCATCGTATTGGAATCAGAGGATCCAAAAACGCTTTACTTAAATCAATTTTGACAAGGCTTGGGTCAAGAGCCATGGCGTTTTTGCGTATATGGCAAAGCCAAAGTTTAAAAATAATTTTGTGATTATGTTAACCAAAACCACAACAAACAAAAACAGTAACAAAAACCACAAAACTTCAACACCGAATAAATCTGCTTTTCTGATGTTGACATTATTGGTGTTTACGTTTGCATTTTACGCATGTCGTTTGGGAATCAATTTATTGAGTTGTCAACCCGTCTTGTGTTAACCAAATCTGAAAAAACATATCCGTCTTCTATATTTTCACAGGTTTTTTTTATTTGCCAGGTTTTTGAAATTATTATCCAATAATACCATCACTTCCCACAAGCCGCTGGCTGTGCTGGCTGGGCTGGCTGGCAAACATCACTCACTGGTTCACTATCATTCCGCGTTGATGTGACTTCAATTTGACAATGAAATATTCTTGAGAGTTTCAATAAAAACGGTCTATTGCATTCCTTGGCACTACAAGCTGTTTGTTACTTATGCTGCTGCTGCTGCTACGGAGCTATTACCGGAATTGAGAAAAGAAGTTCCGGAAAGAGATTCTTCATTTCATTCACTCACCTTGGCTGTTTGCGTTTACCTTTTTTGCTTATGCAATATGGGAATTTTCGTTTATATATTTTTTTTTTTGCTTCTTTTTTTTATATTATAGGAATCAACAAAAGCCTCTAGATTCAGAGGCTCACACACCAGGAACCAGGCTTCCAAAGAAAAAATAAACACCGTTGAATGGATGGCATCACCCCCTCAACGACCCATAACAAAAAAAAAAAAATCGAATGCCTTAAACAAAAAACGTTAGTTGGGTTCAATTTGCTCTTAGGCCAGTTTACTTTTACTGCGATAATTATTGTTGGATTTGTGGACTGGGAAGTGACGATTGTCAGTGCCATCCATCAAACAATGAATTTGAAATGGTGAAGATTTAACATCAAAAACCCTGGGAATTTTGCAACAAAAACATCTTGATCAAAGGAGAGATTGCCTTTTGCTTGAATCATTTTGTAATGAAGAAATAAAAAGTCAATTTCCGACTAAATTTGCATTATTGGAAAACAATTTACAAAGTTCATTAAAGAACAAGGATAAACTGGAAAAAAAGTGAGCTATTTTATGTGTCTTGCTTAAGTTGTGGATTTCAATTCGTAGCACTAAAAAGGAAATATTCCACAAGTAAAGAAAGACATTTAGGAATGGATGTAATCTTGTCAAGTAAACTATTTTATATACTAATCCACACTGAAAAAAAAATATTGACTTGAATTAAATTGCAATTTTTAGCAAAACTCAATAAAAATAAAAAATAATTCTTGCCAACGGTTGAACGGATTTAAAGATGCTGATATTCACATTCTTTTGTGTGAAAGCTGAGGTGTTTTCCTCTACACTAATAGAAACAAGCTATATACGGCTGTATGTTCGGCCAGGGCCGAATCTTTATTGTACCCTCCACTATGGATTGGCGTAGAAAACTTCTACGATCGAATTACTTGGCGTTGTGCGTATCTTAAGAACATCTTAAACATCGTGGACTTTTGTACGGTAAAGGGTGATACGGTCAAAATGGTCAATTATAACTTGACGCATTTCTTTCAATTTTGCATTTAAAAATCCTGAACAACCCCTCATTTATGAAGGTGTGGGATGCTGTAAAATGCTTGCCCTCCTATTTTGATTTTGGAATTTCACTCTTCAGGTTGTCAAAATGCCGTCCCAAGCAAAGGAAGAACAGCCGTATCCAAAATTTTCTCGCGCATCGCGGAAAATTCCGAGCTACACGCAAAGCTGGCCAAAATCTGCTAAAAGTTGCCAAATTCACCCGTTAGCGATTAGGTTTTAGGTTAGGTGACAGCCCGATGTTAGATCAGGCTCACTTAGACTATTCAGTCCACTTTGTGATTACCACAGTGCGTTGAAACTTCTCTCTCACCCATTACAAATGCTAATTAAAGTGTATGGGGAACGTTTTGTCGACAGCCAGGAAGTCGGATCGGGGGGAAAATCGAAAACCGGAAGCCGCTGATACGACAAAGAGAGGTTGCCGGTAGTTTCTAAGCGAAAACCCTAACCTCTCTCTCGAGATTTCCGCGCAAATAAGCTGCTTGTATTCGCACAGACCGTGGCATCGAGCCAAAAACTGAGCCGGACTATCGACTTACAAGAAGGTTTAGGACTCCAAAATCGCGATGATAAAAAAATACGACGGCGCCAAAGCGCGATCCCGGCAACTGTACACGACGATTGCTAACGAAGTTTAACTGCCGTTGGCAATGCTGACGACGAAACCTACGCTTAAAGCGATTTACAAGCAGCGTTCCGGAAAGGCGTTTTAATACAGGGAAGGGAAAGCTAGCCAGATATTTTCAAGCACATTTAAAACTGTCAAAGGTTCGCAAAGAGAATATCTGGTTTTGGCAAGCCATCTGGTACATGTCGCTTGAAAAGCAGCATTTTCATAGCTTCCGGGACTGTTCAACAAAGAAAATTTACGTGAAATAGTGGTTTGAATAAAACGTCTACTGCCTTTCCTGCAAGAAACAAGTTTTCCGTACTGTTTTTGGCCGCGATTTGGCATCTTGCATTATCGTCGAAAAAATGCCATTGAGTGGCTACGCCGCCCAACATACGTGACAACAGGTGTTCCCAAGGACAAGAACACCCTTCCCAACACGCGCCAGAGGCTCCGCCCAATGAGAAATACTGGGGCTATGTCAAGGCGGAACCTAAAGAAGACCAAAAAAACTTGCCTAAGGACGAGCAGCAGTTCAAGGCAAACTGGCTTTCTGCGGCGAAGAAGTGGACAAGGCTGGCTGTACAAAATCTGATGGCAGGTGTGATCAAGCGCTGAGGCCCGCATTCGGATTATGAAAAGCGAAAGCCTAAACTGAATATTTTTCCTAGAATTTCTATACTATTGAAACTTGAAAAAGAAATTTAATTTGAATTTTTTAAATAAACGATTTCCCGATTACTACGCGTTTTCCCATTGACCAAATTTTGACCGTATCACCCTTTACGTAGAGAGCCAGAATTGAAATATGGGGGTCGCTTATATGGGGGCTATATAGAATTATGAACTTGATATGGACGCAATTTTTGTGAGTGATCGATTTATCTGAGGCTATATTTAACTATAACACTAATGGGACCTAAGTTAGGCATGGTTGTTAACGGCCATATACTAGCACAATGTCCAAGATTTCAAACTGACTCGGATAAAATTTGCTCTCCAGAAGCTCCAAAAACGCAAAAATCTCGGATCGGTTTATAGAGGCTAATTAATATTATGCGACTGATAAGGAACCACTTTGGCAAGTGTAAATAATCATATATACCACACAGTACCAAAGTTTCAACCAGTATCGGAATGAATTGTGCTTCTCCAAAAGGCACCGGAGGTCAATTCTGGTTGATGCGGTTCTTATGGGGGCTATATATAATTATTGGACTGTATAATGAACCCAATTCGCCGCATGCGTTGGTGTTACCATATACCAAATCAACGTACCAAATTAAACGAATCGGATGATTTTGCTCTTCCAAGGGCCTATATATAATTATTAGCCGATTTCGACCAATTTTTGCATGGGTGATTTCGGCGCCATATATGAACACCAACGTATGCACAAATTTTGAACTGATCGGATGAATTTTGTGTCTTCCAAGAGAGCTCCGGAGTGTCAATCTGGAGAACGTCGGTTTATATGGGGGGTCTATATATAATTATTATGACCGATTGGACGTAATTTTGCATGGGTCATCTGGAGACCATATACTTACACCAATATACCAATTCAGCCGGATGGATGAAATTTGCTTCCCTAGAGGCTCCGCGAGCCAAATCGCTGGGGATCGGTTTAATATGGCGGGCTATATGATAATTATGGCCGCGATGTAGACCAATTTTGGCCATGCTTGTTAGGGGACCCTATACTAACACCGAATATAACCGATAATTTCTAGCCGGATCGGATGAAAATTCAGCTTCTCTAGAGGCTCCGCGCAAGGCCAAATATCTGGGATCGGTTATATAATGGGCTATATGTAATTATGGACGATGTGCGACCAATTTTTGCAAGGATGTTTAGATACCTATATACATACACCATGCTACAAATTTCAGACCGGATCGGATTTGCTGTCTCCTTAGAGCAATCGCAAGCGCAAATTTGGGGTCCGTTTATATGGGGGCTATACGTAAAAAGTGGACCGATATGGCCATTTCACAATACCATCTGACCTACTCAATCGAATAAACTACCTTTGTGCAAAGTTTCAATTCGATAGCTTGTTTCGTTCGGAATAGCGTGATCTTAAGCAGCACGGCCCGCACGCAGACGCGACGGACTTGCTTAGATCGACCGGAATATTCACCGCGAGCCCAGAATAAATAATACTTTATAGCTTCTTTAGAACAATTATTTCGATGTGTACAAACGGAATGACAAAGTTAATATACCCCCCCATCCGTAAGTGTGAGGTATTACAAATTTCGTGTATATTAACGAAAGTGTTTGTTAAAAAGTCAGCATATAAAACAAGAATGTTACTTACAAATACGAAAATTTTCGTTATTATAACGAATTTTTCGGGTAAACAACGTAACGTTTCCCACTATTAACGAATATTTTCATTGTATTAATGAAACTGTTTCGTTATATCTATGAACATTTTTCGTTGGCTGAATTGTAATGAAATTTTCTTTGTGTGTAAGTTTGCAAATTTGTGGGTCCCCTAGTGGTCCCGTAGCTGACCTGTAGGCGTTGAAAGTTGCGTCACCTCGGGGGGTTATGAAACTGTTGGTTTAGGCTGATCCAACTCCGCAGTTTTGCATGCCTTTGGGCGATTATGTTTTAACGTTCGCTAAGATATTGGGCACCAGCAATTTATTTATTCTTTTTTTGTTTTTTCAAAATTTTGCCAAAGCGGCTTCAGTAGATTGTTGACCTAGGCTCTCGGTTTTTGAGTGGCATCATGTAATTTCTCTTTCTTAACTTGCAATTCTTTAGATTTGTTTGAAATTTTCGCAGCGAGAAGTCTTGTCAGTAGTACAGTGAAGTGTGCGAAAAATTTGATGGAAATCGGTTCAGAGTTTAGAATAGCTCCCATATAATAGCGGAGGCCACCGTGGCGCAATGGTTAGCAGCCGCCTTGCATTACCACAAGGCGTGGGTTCGATTCCTGCTACGACCTGAAACACCAAAAAGTTTTTCAGACGGTCAGAATTACCCACTCAGTAATGCTGGTGACATTTCTGAGGGTTCAAGTCTTAATGGTTTCACTGGAATGTGGAACGCCGTCCGACTGGCTATAAAAAGGAGTCCCTTGTCAATTGAGCTTAACATGGAATCGGGCAGCACTCAGTGATAAGAGAGAAGTCATCATTGGTATCACAATGGACTGAAGTAGTCTAAGTGAGGGCCTGATACATCGGCTGCCACTTAACCCTAATGGCTAACCTAATCAGTCCATTTAATTATATATATCCCCATACAAAGCCATCCCGAAGATTTGGTTTGTGCGAGCCTTTTGGAGGAAGGACATTTCATCGCGAGTCAGTTGAAGTTTTGGTAACATGTGCTAGTAAGTGCGCCGTTAACAAACCATGGCCAACTAGGTCCATATCGTCTATAGTTATATATAGCCCTCAGATAAAATCGATCCCCCAATTCACACAAAAATTGGTCCATACAAGTTCATAATTTATATAGCCCCCATTATAAGCGACCCATTTTTTCAATTCTGGACTCCTCTTCGTACCGCTGGGCAAAAGTCCATATCGATTCGTAATTTAACATACTTTTTTCTAATATAGACCACGTATGGACTAAACTCAACAATTTAAAGAAAACGATGTTAAGAAAATTTTAATTCGAGTGTGGATGACCAAGTCTTCGTAAGAAGTTCTACGCAATCCAATGGTGGCAGGGCTAACATAAGATTCGGTCTGGCCGAACTTACGGCCGTATATACTTGTTAATTTTTTAATTTAGATGCAAAAACCGACATTTATTTTGATGAACGCAAAAAGGGGAAACATTATACACAAATGATGAATAAAGATTTTCTAAATTCGTGCCTCCCGCAAAATAGTTCAGGATTTTATAAAATTTTACCAATACTCGTAATGCGCCCAATTTGAACTTCGTATGGCGCTAAAGACATAAAAACAAAATATTGTCGATTCACCTCCTTAAAATACGAATCCGAATTTTGATTAGCATTTCTCTGATATAAAGTTTTGTTCCTTGTCCAAATGTCGATAAACTTTTCAATGAAGTCGTTTTATCGTTAAAGATAAGCGATTCGACTTAATATTGGGTGTCCTAAAATGAGAGAAAATTTTGTCAGACTAAGATAAACTTAGCTTTAATAATTCTGAAATATTTTCAAAATTAATGAAATCGTCTTTAATATTGTTGACTTCAAAAGATGGATTACAATTTAGTTTCGCACGATGTAGTTCATTTTAGTTTTTCACACGAGGTAATTTTTTCCATACGCCTTGATTTCGCATTAGTACTTTAGATGGCGAGGAAAAATAGTAAATTGTTTTATGGGAAAATGAACTATCTCGTTGGCTTCTGTCTCAATTCTAATTTTTCCATAAAAAATTTAGTGGTAGAACAAACAATGGGAAATTTCTGTTAATCACACTAAAAAAGTTCAAAGATTTTTTCCTTCGTTTATGAATTTGGGTTTCCGA
>PGFW01038146.1:40803-53709 GCA_003123925.1 Haematobia irritans | reverse complement strand
TCTCTTTTCCTTTTATTTCTATCGAAATTTTTCAAAAATTTTATTTCTATAGAAAAACATTTTTTCTTTTTGGGCGGTTCCAAAAATTTTTATTTTCTATAGACAATTTTATTTCTATAGAAAATTTTGTCAACATTCGTCATTTCCTATAGAAAGCTAGCCTAACCCGGCCCGCCTTCGCCTGGCGCCTTGCCGAAGCGTATTTCGTAGGGAACATATTTGCCGTTAACTTAGTCAACCATATCCTTTCGTGACTTGAAAACAAATTCGAAAGGATTTGAATTCCTTTCAAACAAATCGGACTACTCGCTTCTTTCGTTATAGGCCCTAACAAATACGGCGGATTGCCACATGTAAACATGGTTCGTCTTAAAAAATTGTTCTGTATTCAAGTTAGTGTGGACAAACTTTCTACATTTCTTTGTGATTTTAAGTTGGTTTGTCAATGAAAGTTATCCTTCACCTCAACAAAGAATTTACTGTTTCCCCATCCAATAAATCGGAAAAAAGCAAAGTAGCCTTACAAAATTTTACCACCATTACATTTGCCTAAAAATGTTGAAAATGATTGCACCCTCTACGTTGTGCTGCCAATTTCATGGTAGAATTTAAGTTCTTTACTAAAAAGAAGTCTGCCGCAGAGGCCTGTGCAAAAATCAATAAAATTACGTGTACCGAGTTCGCATTTACGCGACAAACCCGTCTACTTTCAATTTAAAAAAAAAAAACGCCGACAATAAGGGAACCCTCTTCCCCACCTTCGCTCTACTCCGAATAAATACGGACTATCACGTACCTATTATTAATTTCAGAACTACTCAATCGGTCCCTACAAATTCTCTCGAAGTAAATCGACAAAGTTTAGTTTCAATTTTCCCCCTTCCCCCAAACCAGATATCGAAAAAAAAAAATCAGTATACTAATTTAAAAATCATGTATAAATTTAATCACCTCCTCCCACGTTCCCTTGTAAATTTCAAGGTAGATCGGGCGATTTTAAATTTTGCTCTATTTGTTTTAAAGACGTCACTTTCCCCGATACAATTATCGACAAACACCGTAGTGAATAGCACCCCTAACCTTGTCTTGGAAAATCTCTTGAAAACTTTCCTTCAAGTGCTGCGGGGCAAGGAAGTGCCTCTTCGTTTATAACCTTCCCCCACTGCCATTAAATTTCAAGCGAAACTAAGAATTTGTTTTTTGTTCTGCAGTTTTAGAAGGAGGACCTCCTTCCCCGACTAAATATCGAAAAGTGATGCTTAGCGTATCTTTGTAAACGTTCCCAGAAAATGTCCAAGCAAATATATTATTCCTAAAAGGGCGGCCTCTCTTCCGCTCCAAATATCACAACAATCAGCGTATCAACTATTACATATCGTAAACCTCTCCCAGCTCTCTGTAAATTTCAAAGTAACCTCCGGCAAAAGTTTAATGTTTCTCTGGTACTGTACTTAACGAGAACGCGTGATGTCTCCCTATGCATTTATTTTATTAACAAAATTTAAGAACCTGCACCTATAAATTTCCAAAACCCATTTTCCGTAAAATTTCAGTCGGCGGGAGTTTAGTTTTGTTTGTACTTTCAAGAAAAAAAAAAAACCGGGCAAAGGGTGGTGGTCCCCCTCCCCCGACCAAATATCGAAAAAATAATGTAGCGGATTTTTGTCTAGAATTCCAACCCCCCACACACTTCAATGAAAATTTTCAAGCGAAATCGCATAAATTTTGCTCCAGAAGAATATTTCAAAAAGTAGGGCAAGGGGGAGGTCCCCCTCCCCATCCACATATGAAATCATCGCGGCTACCCGATTCCATCAACCTCACCACGATGTTCTCTGTAAATCTCAGATAATTTTAGAGAATTCTAGTTTTTCACTTGTTACTTTAAAAAAAGTCGAACAAAAGGTGGAGGCCCCCTCCGCCCACCAAATATCCGAAATAAAAAGTAGCGGCCATCTTTTCTAGATGCCAAACCCCAATCTTTCAATGAAATTCTTCAAGCAAATCGGTCAACTTTGGTCCAATTTTTTCAAAAAGTCCGAAGAAGGGAGGTCCCCCTTTCGCGACCAGGTGTCAAAATTGACGGTACCTATTTTTCACCACATGAACCGCCCCCTACGAATCTCTGAAAGTTTCAAGTAAAATACGCGTTCAGCCGTTTCGGAGCCAATCGGAACCATACAAAACAAACCAAACCAAATTAAACAAACATAGATTGAATTTTATATATATCAAGATTTTGTCTATTAATTTTACTCAAAATTTCTATTTCTATATACAAAATTCGCCAAAGTTTTAATTCTATAGAAAATATTGTCAAAATTAATTTCTTATATAATTTTTTTAAACTTTATTTTTATACGAAAATTTGTCAAAATTTATTTTATACAAAATTTTTACTTTTTATAGAAATTTTGTAAAAATTTTTATTGTTATAGAAAATATATCAGTAAAAATGTTATTTCTATAGAAAATTTCTGTCGAACTAATTTTTATTTTTATAGAAACATTTTGTCAAAATTTTATTTCCTATAAAAAATTATGTCAAAATTTATTTCCTGTAGAAAATTTTGGTTCAAATTTTTGTTTCGATAGAAAATTTTGCAAAATTTCGTTTTATAGAAAATTTGTCAAAATTTTCTTTTATCAGAATTTGGCTTCAAAATTTTGTTTTATAGAAAATTTTCGTCAATTTTATTTCTATACAAAATTTTGTCACCACTTTTATATTCTAAATGAAAAATTTTGTTCAAAATTTTATTTCTATAGAAATTTTGTAAAAATCTTATTTCTACAGAAATTTTCTGCCGGCCTTGTCTCAAAATTTATTCCTATAGAAATTTGCGTCCAAATTTTTTTTATAAAACTTTTTGTTAAAATTCTGTTTTTTTTACGAAAATTTTGTTAAAATTTTATTTTTTTTACCAAATTTTGTTAATATTAATTATTTTTATAGAAAATTCTTAAATTTGTTTTTATAGAAAATGTTCTTTCAAAGATTTTAAAGAAATTTTTTATACCTCTTCAGTTGCCGAGAGGCAATATTGGACCAACATCTATCCAAAAAATTTAAGATTTTCTACCAATTCTTACCAAACAGTAAAAAAATTTAAAATTTTTGATAGAATTCTTACAACACTCGGGGTGTGGCCAATCGTGCACATTAAGCCGTACGTTGTTAAACCAGTACTCCATCAGTAAAATTATTCGGTAATTATATATTTTTCTTATTGCATAACAAGGATACATTAAACATTTGCTTTATAATTTCAAAAGCAAAAATTGTATTTTGCCGGAGACCCCATGAACATTATTGATTCCCACTTCAAACTTATATATAAAACCACATTTTTAGATTTTTTTTAAATATAAAATGATCTTCGGCGAAGATATATGAAAAGCCAGTCGCCCGAGTCAATAGCTTGTTTAACCTTATAAAGCACCAATTTTCACTATGCCCTTTAATTCAACAAATAATATAAACCGTCATACGCCTATTTTTCTTATTCTTCGAATACAATCATTACAAACCGCCTAGTACAAACATTAATACAACTCATCAGCACTATGGGTTCTCTAGTTTACTGTAAACAAGGGTTCTTCATCCACACACGCCTGTGGTGATGATTGATTGCTGAAAACAAACATTTATATAACATTTTGGAATGTCATCACATAGAATAAATAATTAGTGAACTCTGTTGGCGGAAAATTATTGAGTCGTCCCGATTAATAACCGTATCCTTACGTCTCTTATAAATAGTTTCCAATTTTCATATGCCCTTTAAATCCAAACAACTCTAACTATAACTCTCATACGCACTACCTGCTTCGTATTTTAGAGGTATATCCACTACAACGCACTAGAAAAAAGAAATCACATACAACACATAACGCGCAGCACTAGTTTCTATTTGTTATTCAAAGTATGTTTACCGAAACCATTGAGAACTATTATTGAATATCGACACACTTCTATTAAATAATTGCCAGAAACGCCTTTGCGATAGCATATCATTAAAGCAGTGTGTCCCGATTAATATGCCCTAAAGTTTTTATAATAGCCTTCCGATTCTCATTATGAACTCCTAGTCTAAAATGTATTATACACTCATACGCGCCTATTCATATCAAATTCATACAAACCCTAGTACACAACCATTAATACAAACTCCATTACTTGGCCGACATAGGCTTTTGCTATTTGTAATAAATTACCTACAACAGGCATGACGAAATAAGCCCTATAATCACGAATCATTATATTTCCGGATAATCACTAACAAACCCAAACTCAGCTTCCCACTTGTGATTAAAATGGTTTTTGGCGGAAATCTAATCTTCTGAATTTGGTTCTATTAGAACTCATTATCATCATCAACAAAAGTCAAATTATTTGGACAGTGTGATAATTCCTCTCCTTAAGTGGGCCGCCCACAGCTGTGATTTATCATTTAAATATTCAAGCCAGAAGTTTCCAACCCATTTCCCCAACTAAACTCTAGACAAACTAATATGCCTACATATTGCTTGTTAGTAACTACACTGCATTTACTATAAACCTTCAAAACATTTGGAACATTTTTTTTTTTTTTTTTTGGTTTTTCTGTGCTGCCAACAATATGTCATTCCTATTTTTCAGCAAAAATTATCTTTTGCTTTCGCGAGCAATGATAAAACATTGTAAAATTTGCCATGATAATTACCATAAAAAAAAGGTGACAGAGCGTAGCGAAATGAGAACACCAGGGAAATCAGAATGTAAAGCAAAAATTTTTAACATTAACACCTGAAAAAGAAAAACTTTTTTGCATTATGTTACATTGCATAGCATTGAAAATAAAGTAGTAAAATGGTCTGGCACCATAATCAAGAACACTTATATGGAAGGCATATGTATGCTAGGAGATCTCTTTAAAATAAAACTGCAGGCTATACTTGGAACTTTTTAATTTGCCGAATGGAAACAATTTGAGAACATCAAAACACAAGGGAACTTTTAATGATGATAATAAGGCCAATTTAACTTTTTCCCTCTATTCAAAACAGTATGTATATGTGTTTTAATTCATCATTTCAATTTGCTAATTGAAAAATTTTAACCGTTAAAAAATAATTACCGAAAAAAGGAATGAGTTCACACCAATAATAAAAAAAGACCTACGAAAAAAGAAATTCTAAAAAACCATTTAATAACAATTGTTCAAGCATGTTATTTTTAGATAATTTCTTATCAATTCATAGAAGCCGTGGCCAATATTGATATATATATAATTACGCAGCGAATGCCCCATAACAAAAAAGCAAATTGGAGCACACAAAAGGAAATTAACAGGGTACTCTGAAGACGTATGAACGTTTGACCTACAATCTAAAGAGCTGCCTTCACAAATTTTCCATTAGAAACTATAATTTTGACAAAATTTTCTATTACGAAAATAAAAATTTGAACAAAATTTTCTATAGAATATAAAAGTTTGACAAAATTTTCTCATTTAAAATAAAATTTTCACAAAATTTTCTATTAGAAATAAAAATTTTTGACAAAAAATTCTATAGAAATAAATATTTTTAACAAAATTTTCTAGAAGAAATAAAATTTCTGACAAAATTTTCTATAGGAAACTAAAAATTTTGAAACTTTTCTATACAAATAAAAATTTTGAAAAAACATTGTCTATAGACAATAAATGTCACAAAATTTTTCTATGAAAAAAAATGTTGATAAATTTTTTCGATAGAAAATAAAAATGTTGATAAAATTTACTATAAAAATAAAATTTTTACAAAATTTTCCATAAGAAATATTAATCTTATAACAAAATTTTCTATAGAAATAAATTTTTGACAAATTTTCTATAGAAATAAAATGGTTACGCAGCAGATTGTAGTATAGAAATACCATTTTGACCAAATTTACTTTTAAAAATACAATTTTTGACAAATATATTTTTATAGAAATAAAATTTTGACAAAATTTCTCTATAAACAAAAATTTAAAAAAAAAAAAAACTCTATAAAAATTAATTTTTAGACAAACATTTCTCTATTAGAAATAAAGACCTTTGGCAAAATTGTACATAGGAAATTAAGAATTGCTGATAAAATATATGACAAAATTTTTTATAGAACTAAAATTGCTATAAAAATAAAATATTGACGGAAAATTTTCCATGGAAATAAATTTTGACACAATTTTACCTATAAAAATAAAATTTTGCAAAATTTTTCTATAGAAATAAAATGTTGACAAAATTTTCTATTAAGAAATAAAATTTTGAGAAATTTTCTTTAGAAATAAAATTTTGACAAAATTTTTAGATAATAGAAATTTTGACCAAAATTTTTTAGTAATATAAATTTTGACAAAATTGTTTAATAAAAATAAAATTTTGACAAAATTTTCTGATTTTAAAATATGACAAATTATTAGAAAAAAATTCTTTACAAATATTTTAGAAATAAGATTTTTGACAATTTTTTGAAATCCAAAATTTCTACAAAATTTCAATATAGAAAAAAAATTGATATACAAAATTTTCATTTACATTTATTAAGAAGATTAAAACTTTGCGCAAAATTTGACTATTAGAAATAAAGATTTTGACACAAATTTTCTATAGAAAATTAAAATTTTGACAAAATTTTTTCAATAGAAATTAAAATTTGCGAACAGAAAGTTTCCCTATAGAAATAAAATTTCGAGAATTATTTTTATATAGAAATAAAATTTTTGACAAAAACATAACAATTTATCTTCTTTCCCTCTATCTAAACACATAGGTAAATTTAAATTAAAATTGGTTTTGCCAAAGGTGTTTTATCTCATTTTTCAATTTTCAATACACCATACTGAAATTTGTATTTAATTGAAAAAAAGTAATTGATGAAAAGCAAAAAAAAACAAGAATTGATACAAATATTCTGAGAAGATCACTGCCCAGTTGAGTTCTTTAATTAGTTCCACACCTTCATTATTCCAATAGGTCCATTTCTTTAATTATTTTTTAGGTCTTCAACTTTTTAATCTTTACGTCGCATTTTCTTTATTTTTCTCATTCTTTTAATTTTTCAGGACAACCAAAAAACTGAAATTCTCTTATTAAAAAACTTTTGGGCTTCTTCTTCACGTTCTATTACCATTAAACCAATTCATTAATTTTTATAACCATTCCTTGAGGTTTCTAATATAAATCAACATAACAGAAAATGGCAAAATAAGAGATGCTGAAAGCGCACACATGAAGAGTAAAAAAAATAACAAAACTCATCGACAAGATACCTTTTGAAAAAGAAAAATTTCCAACTACCAAACCCCCACCAAAAAATAAGGAAAAAGCTTCCCAGAATATTTTCTTAACTGTTAATTAACCATAAGGCAGGCCTGAATATTTCATGCAAAAATTCTCCCAATATCATACGAAATAACTATTCCATTGGGCATTCACAGTATGATGCGGAACCCTTTACTTGGCCATTTTTTTTAGGAAGCCCCTGCCTATTGGGCGAAAAGATTTAAATTTCCAAAAAAGGGAATTTCTTTGGTGCTGTTCTTGATTTGATTTTAATTTGATTTTTCTTGTACATTTTTTCTTTATTAGCTCATTTAAATATTTTATGAAGTAGAGTTTATCTTTATATTTGTCCACAGAGTTATTTTGTGCTTCTCCTATAATAGATGAGGGATCAGCTTTACCCATAACAAACATAAAATTATTAGCTTGAACGAGTAAACATTAACAATTTAAGAAGTTTATGATAATTAACCAATCATATCATACGCGACCTTGGCCAATATTTGATATACATCATTTCTGCCCACCGAACTACCCCAGCAAAAGAATTTTTTTTTTAAAAACTAAAATTTTACCAAATTTTTTTATGATAAAATTTCAAAATTTCTATAGAAATAAATATTTAAGACAAAATTTTCTATAGAAACAAAATTGTGACAAAATTTCTATAGAAATAAAACTTTTGACAAAATTTTACTATTAAAAATAAAAATTTTGACAAAATTTCTCATAGAAATAAAAATCTTTGCTCAAAATTGTATCCACAGAATTAAATGTTACCAAAAATTTTCCACAGAATATAAATGTTGACTAAACTTTCTGCTATAGAATATAAAATATGTGACGTAAACTGGCTTTCTAGAAATAAAAAAAATTTGACAAAATTCTTCCTATTAGAATTTAAAATATTTGACAAATTTTCCTATAAAATAAAAATTTCAAACCAATTTTTTATAGAAATAAAATTTCTGGGAAAAATTTCTATTAGAAAATTAAAATTTTTTTGGTATTAGGTTTGGTAATACATTTGTTCTAAATTTTGTGGTATAGTTTTGATCACCAGTGGCAAAACAAAACAAAAAATTGCAAAAATTTTATTCCTATTGCGAAAATTTTGCCAAAAATTTATAGGAAAATATGTGTAATATTATTTTTGAATAGAAAATTTCTGTTCAAAATTTTATTTTCTAAAAGAAATTTTTGTCTTTAAAATTTCGTGATTTCTATAGAAATTTTTGTCAAAGAATTTCTATTTCTCATGGAAATTTTGTTACAAAGTTTTATTTCTGAAAGAAAATTGTTGTCAGAAAATTTTTATGTTCCTCTTAATGAGAGAAATTTTTGTTCAAAATTTTATTTTTATTAGAGTGAAATTTTGTCAAATCTTTATTTCTAAAGGAAATTTTGTATAGACATTTTATTCTTCTATAGACAAATTTTCGGTTAAAATTTCTATTTCTTATAGAAAACACTTTCTCAAAATGTTATGTTCTATAGAAAGATTTCTTTAAAAATTTTCGTGTATAGAAAACTTTGCCCAAATTTTATTTGTATAGAATTCTTTCTTTTTTAAATTTTATTTGTACTTAGAATTTTTTTTTTTTACAATCTTTATCTTTCTATAGGAAAACTTTGTTTTTTTGTCAAAATTTGTATTGGCTACAGAAAATCGTTATCAAAATTTTCCCTGTTATCTATAGAAATTTTTGACAAAATTGTATTCCTATAACAAATTTTGTCAACATTTTTATTTCTATAGGGAATTTTTGTCAAAACTTTATTTTCTATAGAAAATTTGGTCATGATTTATATTTCTATAGAAAAATTTTGTCTAAAGCATTTTTTTTTCTACTTAGCAAATTTTTGTAAAAATTCTTATATTCAATACGATAAATTTTGACTAAATTTTACTTTCTGTTGAAATATTTTTATGTCAAAATTTTTTTTGAAAGATTTTATTTCTATAGGAAAATTTTTTGTCAAAATGTGATTCAATACGACAAATTTTGTCAACATTTTATTTCAACAAAAATTTTTTTTTTGCTTTTCTATAGGAATTTAGTTAAAAAATTATGTTTCACAATAGGAAATTTGTAAAATTTTATTACCTCCATATAGTAAATTTTGCTAAAAATTTATTGCGAATAGCCAAATTTTTTTAAAGAATTTAATTCCCATAGAAAATTTTGTCAAAATTTATTTCTATAGAAAATTTTTTGCAAAATTCATATTTCTAATAGAAAATTTTCGTCAAAAATTATTATTGTCTTAGGCATAATTTTGTCAAAGTTTTATTTCATAGGGATAATTTGTGTCAAAATTTGTTGTTGCTATACGGAAATTTGTCAGAATAATTTTCTGGCTTTCCCATAGTAAATTTTGTCAAAATTTTATTCCTATAATAAATTTTGTAAAAATTTTATATTGCTATAGGAAATTTTTTTAAAATTTAATTCCGTAGAAATTTTGTCAAAAATTTTTATTTCTAGTAGAATATTTTGTCTAAATTTCTATTCTCTAAAGAAAATTTTTCGTCAAAATCTTTAGTTTGTAATAGAAAAATTTTTTGTCAAAATTTGTTTCTATCAGGAAACTTTGCTCCAAAATATTTATTTCCATAGTAAATTTTGTCAAAATTTTGTATTCCTATAATAAACTTTTTGTAAAAATTTTTGTTAAAATTTTAATTTTTTAACAATAAATAAAAAAATAATCGAAATAAAATTTTTGTTAAAATTTTTATTTCTATAGAAAATTTTTTCAAAAATTTTATTCTATCGGAAAATTTTGTGTCAATTTTATTTTATAGAACAATTTTGTCAAAATCCTTTATTTCTCTAGAAGGAAATTTGGTTTAAATTTTATTTCTTATAGAAAATTTTGTTAGAATTTTTTTTATTTGCTATAGAAAACTTTCCAAAATGTTATTTTATAGAAAATCTTTAAAAATGTCGTTGTATAGAAAAACTTTGCCAAATTTTATTTTGTATAAAATTTTTTTAAAATTACTTAATTTTTATAGATTTTTTATTCTTGGAACTCTTATATTCTAACGTAGAAAATTTGGTCACAAAGAACTTTTATTCTACAGAAAGATTGATTATCAAAATTTTGTCTAATAGAAAAATTTTGACAAAACTTGGTATTTCTATTACGGAAGGATTTTTGTCAACATTTTATTTCTATAGCAATTTTTCTTTTAAAATTTCTCATATTCTATAGCAAATTTCTGTCAAACTTACTGATTCCATAGACAAATTTTCTGTCAAAATTTTCCATTATCTATAGAACTCAATTTTGTCATTGATTTTACTTTCTATAGAAAGATTTTTGTCAAGATTTTAATTTCTATAGAAATTTTTGTAAAAAATGTTTATAGTTATAAATTACGAAAATTTTTGTCAAAATCTTTATTTTCTTGTTTAAATATTCTGTCAAAATTTTTATTCTACTATAGTTTTATTGAAAATTTGTATTTCTATAGAAAATTTTTGTCAAAAATTGATTCTTCATAGAAAAATTTTGTCAACAACTTTTTTATTTTTCAAACAAAAATTTTTTTTGCTTTCTTAGGAACATTTACGCTTGTAAAACTTATCGATTTGCAATAGGAAATTTTGTCAAAAATTTTATTCCCTATAATAAATTTTAAAACTCTTTATTGCTATAGACCCGGATTTTTTTTAAAATTTAATTCCGTTAGGTGAGAGGGAATTTGGTCAAAATCTTTATTTCTATAGAAAATTTTATCAAAAGTTTTATTTTCTAATGAGAAAATTATTGTTCAAACATTTTGTTTGCCTATATGGAAATTTTCGTCCAAATTTTATTTCCATAGTAAATTTTTGCTAAAAAATTTTTATTCCCTATGAGCGCTAATTTTTGTAAAAATTTTCATTGCGTATTAGAAAAATTTTGTCCAAAATTTTAATTTCTAATAGAAAATTTTGCTTAAAAATTTTTATTTGTAATAGAATTTTCTGTCAAAATCTTTTGTTCTCTATATTAGAAAATTTTATAAAAATTTTCTTTCTAATAGAAAATTTGTCAAATTTTATTTTTACAGAAAATTTATGCCAAAACTTGTTCATTTACTATATAAAAATTGTGTTTAAATTTTTTATTTCTACAGAAAAATGTTGTCAAATTTTATTTCTTATAGACAAATTTCTAACAACAATTTTTATTTCTATTAGAAAAATTTTGTTCCATAAATGTTATTTCTATAGAAAAATTTTGCTCAAAAATTCTTATTTTCTATAGAAAATTTTGTCAAAATATTTAATTATCTATACAAAAATTTTTGCAAAATTTGCCGCTTATCTCCTATATGAAAATCTGTGTTCAAAATGATTTTATTTCTACAGAAAAATTTTGTCAATTTTTTTACAAGAGAAAATTTGTGTGTCTGTACCTCTTAGTTGGATAGGAATATTCCGCCAAAGTCTACCCAAAACACCAAACACGCAATACTACTCAACTCAACCAAACAGTAAAAAGAGCCAAATTGTTCGTCGAGAATTCTAGCACCAACCGCTGGCAACAGCTGTATCCCCAAGTAAACAATTTAACGGCACAAACATAAATCATAAGCAGGGGACTTCGGAAGCACGTATTACAATTTTGCCGCAGCGATTTACGCTTTTCACCACTTCTTATAATAATTTCCAATTCGCATACGAACTCTGGTCTAAATATTAATACAACTCATACGCACCCTAGGTTCCTACTTGCGAAGAAAGCCACTTTATAAAAATAAAGATAAGGACTGCTCGTCGAAGATATACGGTAGCTTAAATTAAAGTTGCAGATATACCACAATTGAGTCAGTCCGTCCAAACGATATTAATTCTTTATAATATATTCGGAAGCCTATACGGCAACTTTCACTTAATATAATATTAGTATAAATCATACGCTCCCATATACTCAAATTAATATTTGTCATACGCTCTGATGGCCTCATAAGTCAAGTTGTCATTTTTACGTATTTTACCTATTTTGAAACATTGTTGATTTATTTTAAAAATGATAGCCATGCTAATAGGTTTCATCTATTTCTTTAAGTTCATTCAGCATCAAGCAATTCTTGATTTTCTATAGAAAATTTTGTCCAAAATTTTATTTTCTATACAAAATTTATTGCAAATTTTAGTCTCTAATATGGAGAATTCGTGTTTTTTAAAATTTTTATTTCTACAGAGAAATTTCTGTCAAGTTCTTTTTAAAGAAAATTTGTGTGTCACCTCTTTAGTTTGGATAGGCAATAATTCGCCGAAATCTTACCCATAAACAAACCACGAATACTTACCAAAATCAGAACTCAAAAAACAGGTAAAAACACCTTACAATCCTTTTCGTAGAACTTCTTACACACGGCGATGACATTTCCCGAGTAAACAATTTTTAAGGCAAATAATAATTATAAGCAGGGACTCGCGAAGACCGTATTAATTTTGTCCGAGCGACTTACGCTTTCACCACATTTATAACTAATTTCCAATTCGCATACGAACTCTGGCGTCTACGAATCATTATACTACGAACTTCTATACGCACCCTAAGGTCCTTATGCTGTCGAACGTGTCTGCGAGAGTCTCTCCTATTCTCT
>PGFW01038145.1:728-11540 GCA_003123925.1 Haematobia irritans | reverse complement strand
ATTATCGTCTTTTTCGAACGCTGTCTTGCTTGGTTTTCCACGTGTTTTCGCGAACCTCTTTTCTTTCGCATTTTAGACACAACAGGAGTAACGATCTTTTAAAAGATTTGACGGTGTTCAGAGAGATTTTGCCCTCAATTCTTAGAGCTAAAACATATTTTTCTTTTCTTTACTACAATGATTTCTTTCTGTTTCATCTAGTAACTACAACACAAACATTTTTTCTGATTCAATCGACGAAATTTTAATTTGATCCAATTATTTTTTATTGAAATGTCTTCAATCACGAAAATGATAGTTCAATCACAGTTTTAATTGGGCATAGGAAAAAAATCCTGATTAAATAATTGTATGTCATTAGCAATTTTCAATTAATTTTTAATTGATTCAATTAAAATTTAATTTGATTTTGATGCAACCCAATTAATTTTTTTTATTTAAAAAAGGTAATATTTTCAACTACTGTTCTGATTGGCTCAGAGTTTATTTTGATTAAGAAATGTTCATCAGCTTTTTTTAAATGACTTAGTCTCTGAATTTGATTAAAATGTTAATTCTATCAATTAATTTTTTTAAGTTAGAAAAGTTTAAAATTTTCAGATCATTGACTTAATTCGAACCTAATGTTTCTATCTTGATTAAACAGTTAATGTGTTAATCAATTACATTTATTAATTGAAAAACATTCAGACTTCAATTAGACTTTTATAATTGGAATATATCTGGGTGGTAGTGTTTTCCGGTGTAATTTTGTATTAACAAATTGCAATTCAAGTTCATCGCCACTGATGAAAAAAAAACATAAATAACGAACTTTTGCAAAATTCTAAACCAATTTTCATGTAAAAAACGGCACAATGTACTGTTCTTTGCCAAACAATAGAGGCACTGTCATCACAAAGAAGTAACAGAGGGAACAAAAATAATTGACATTTTGATCACATTTGTATGATAGATGGATCCATCTGGTGTGAAAGGAATGTTTGACAGTTCGAAGATTGAAGAATAAACCGAGAAAATAGAGCCACGCTTACAGAACGAAAAAGACCTGTTTTTCGTATGTTTGAGTATAACATATGTATGTTTTGGAAAACTCAGATTTTCTAAACCACAAGTATTTTTGAGAGTGGCAAACATTATGAATGTTCGCATAAACTATCATGAATATGTTTTGGGACCATATATTGTTACTATGGTTGAGAACTAGTTTATGTTGGGACATCAAAGATGTTTGTAAATGATAATGATCTTGGATGCAAACATGATATTCAGTTCAGAAATCAGCCCCAAGGAACATATATTGTGTTTAGCAAAGAGAGAGAGACAGAAGTGTATGTGGAAGTAAAATAATCGAAAGTAAACCCAATGTGGCGCATAACAGAATATATATACACCAAAGAGAAATTTTTAAATTTTGATATTGATTCCCGAACAAAGAAGCGAGAATACACGTCGGATGCTTTAAAAAACACACAATTCTCTTTTAAATGGGGTTTTGTGAACTTGGACTCTACGAAGCACATTTCAATTTGTCGCTATTTTCAGCTTTTTTTCATATGGCTATAAATGTCGTTAAAACCTAAAGACTCCAGTAGAAATTATGTTATGCTTTCATAGTAAAAAAAAACAATGTCCTTTAGAAATAAAGTATTGAAAAAGACGGATAACGGATCGGATATCGTGGTTGTGAATGATTTTTGACCAGGTTTGTAGTGCATCGAATGCAGAACAATGCAAACAAAGTATTAAAAGACTATCGATTGGAGTCTAATAATGTTAAGAAATTATTCTGGAATTATTAAAGTCCAAGTTTGAAGCGCATAGTCCAAAATATTGTTCTTTCAGCCATGGATTGATAGATCGAACCGCATGACTTTTAAGTGCAAATTCACCTTAATCTATAACGACAACACAGACTTCATTGAAAGTATTCGACCTCAATGACCACTTTTATTTTTTCCGAAAATATAAGAAAGTGGGCATTGGAGTTTCGAGTTTGCCGCTAAATTGCATTTTCATTTTAGCGGGGCAAAAACCAGAATACATACCACTCTTTTTCCCTAGGTAAATAATTCATGTATTAATGACATGGTGGGGGAAGATGATCCAAAGCAACAATTCGAATTGCAAGTGATAGTTACAGTGGTTTCATTTATAAAAAGAAATTATTAGAAGTAAACAGTAAACAGGGTAAACATGGGCCATATATATAACAGAAGATAAGAGTGACCAATTTATAGCCGGCCTTAGAGGTAATTAACGATTGAAAGTACAAAGAATGCTAGTTTCGTGAGTTGATAGAAGTTTAGTGATATTTATGTGTTAGTATTTTATAAATATATATTGGTGATGTATACTGCTACAAACCAATTGTTCACAACCGAAAAACTAAATTTATTGTGCTCGGTTTTAGAAATTACTGTTTAGAATTTTAATATAATGGTGCTTTTGAATTGGTTATCGTTATAAACTTAGGCATTCGATGAAAACTACTTTATATATACTTTCGACTTCACGTTCTTATTTTTGTAAGAGTTTTGAACTTCTTCGAAAATTTTAAAACTTGTATACAAAAAACCTTTATTTGTTACACCAATATATTTATGTTGCAATACAAAAAATTTAATATTCGCATTTCCATTCGTTTTTATCAGCACTTTTCTTTTCTGACTTTAAGTCTTTTATAAAACACCACTTTACAATTTCGTAGTAACACATTAATATAATAGTATGCTAGTGCTGAAACACCTTTATCGGGAACTTCCCGCAACGTATCTGGGAATATATGTCTTAAAAAATGATATTAACAAAATGGTGTTGGTCCGGCTGTCACCAAGCGGACGACCCACACGCACTGGCTCCAACGGCTCGGCCAACTAAATGTATGTTTAAGCAATGGCTTATGTTAACATGTTAGAAGTTTGCAATCGTATGCAGAGTGGTTAGGCGATGGGATAGTGAGTCTGGTGTTAAACAATGTTTAGAAGTTTGCTATGCATAAATCATAAACTTATAAATCGATAATTATCTCTTGAGACCCATAACAGCTACGTAGGCCAGTGGTTAGGTAGTGCTGCGGCTTAAAACGTGTGGGTCCGACTGTTCGAATCCCCGTCCCGGCAAAAGGGTAAAATTAAAAAAAAATTGTAAAAATATAATATTTCTTCTAAAATATGTTTGTATTACAGAAAAAGGTGCTAAAAACTCTTGTGGAAGTGAGAGAAAATGTGGGAATATACAATTAGGCAGAAGAAAAAATTTGCAGCAAGACAACAATTTCTTTGGGAGGAAAATTCTTCTAAGGCATATAATATTTTTGGGCTTCAAAATTGTTTCGCATAACATACATTATATGTTCTCACATAAGAGAACATATAGTTTTTGGAGACAACACTTATTGGAATTTAGAATGGAAAAATACAAAATGTTTGGAACTTAGACTACCGCACACATATTATATTTGTTTAGACCAAATATGCTTTATCAAAAATCTATATAGTTGGAAGAAATCAAACATATAAATGTTTTGGGCAATACCCTAAATGTATACCGTGCCTTGAAGCAAAATATGTTTGGGAGTAATATGTTAATACGAAGGATTGTTTAGGGTGTACATTTTCTTTCCGTTTTCCTTTGTCAGTTTTCGCAATTTTACACAAAATTAGAACGTGTATGATGCACCGAGGATTTATAAATAATTAAACTATCACTTAAAAGTTCATAATTTCGAACAAGAAAATTGTGATCAAAACCGCGAAAGAATACGAAATTATTAAATTTTGAGGCAGCATTGCTCTTATACGGCTACAACAAAGCAATGCACGAAAATTAATGTCTGGGATTTGATTTCTTTTACCGAAAAATCAAACGAGAATGTCAGAAGAATTAATTTTTGGAACTGACAATTTTTTGTGTTAAAGAGACGAAGTAGATTCATCTAGTAGTTATCTATTAGAAACCTCGGCTCGAAACTAAGTTTTTTTGGGGGGGGAAAACTCCAACACACACGCGCACCAGGAAGAACACGTTTGGACTGGTTACCGCGATCCATTTAATAATTATCTGAACAGTAATGTAATTGTCGCCGAAAACCATGTATTTATGTGGTTGTAAACATAAATTTTCGAGCAGAGAAAAATGTATGTGGCAATAAGCACGATTTAAATGGTTTCTCAAATGCCCGCAAAAACATGTTCTATTATGTGAATGATAGACATATGAACCATATATGGTTAAGGAAAAGTCATGTACACCTGTTACCCAAAATAGTGGATGTACAATTATGTCGATGTTTGCTATGCACGGACATCAGTAAATACGAATAAACAATGAATTAGTTTATAATTAAATAAATAACAAAGAATAAATATAGTTAATTTTGTGTGTATTCCTGTTTTCAAGATGCGTCCCTTTTTTCGACACGAAAGAAAGTTTTTTTTCATAAAGATCAAACATTCTAAGTCTGTGACCGAATGTTTTTAACTGGAAGAAAACATTTTTGATTGAATACCATGGACATTCTTGATCGTGACACATTGTTTGAGCCAAACTAATTATTTTACTATCAATATACATAACATTTTAGATGAGGACAATTTTATTTTTCTTAAACCCGTTACTGAGCAACACATGTTGCAAGGTGAAAATGTTTGCATGCGGTCGCCGGCACAAAGTAGCTCTTATCATATTATTTTGCTCTTCGAAATATGATTGTGAACAATAATGATTTCTTCTACTGCGGTGCACATCATTGGATCGTATGTGATTTTAAGGATGGGATTCTTAACCAAACCGATTTCTACTCTACCACAAGCAGAAAAAAGTGAAGGAAGAATGAAGTTACCGACGCACGAAAATTGAACTCAAATTTTAATCCACATTTTTGAGGATTTCATCAAAGCGTTGTTAAAACAGGAAATTTTACTTTAGGGCCCTGTTACTTTTTAACTGCCAGTTCACGAAAAATTACAGTTCAGCTCATCATAAGACAAAATATTGACGGTAAAAGTAAACGAAGGAAAATCATTGGCGCCAAATCGATGACCATTTTAACCATAAAGGTGAGTTCAATGTCTTAACTATTTTTTGGGGAATCGTACAAACAACTGTTCATTCATGGTTTAGTTCACTATGTGAACTTAATGTGTACGGTCCATTGAACCTTTATACTACGTTTAGGTTCCATAAATTTTCTTGAGACATACTTAACAAAAAGTGAGAGATTTCCGTTGAAGCGGTGAGAAAATTATCGATATAAAAATTAATAAAATTGAACTCCAAGAGCAAATAATTTTGTTCCCAAAAAAGATAGTTCAATTTAACGTTAGCTTTCACCTCACCGAATATTTTTTCTGTGTATTTCGATTTTATACTGTGTCTAAACCTCGGCCTGGTCTCGATCTCCGTTAACCTACCGAATTAAAATAAAAATTACACTAGTTTACAATAAAATTGTTTTCAATGCTACACTTGGATGGAGAGTTCCACTTTTTTTATGTATTTTGATAGTGCGCTGAATTCGGCAAAATTTTTTGATGGAACAGTTATTGAGATATCCCGTTATTTTAGTTTCTTCGCCTCTTTTTCCAGCTAAATCATCGCTCGTTCTGTACTTAAATGAAAGGTATTTAAGATGACGAAATATCGCTTTATAATTGGGATCTGTTTAAGTTCGGAGACCGCGTGCGGTTCAAAATATTCGATGCAAAAGGCCAAATTTTCAAAAAAAATCCGTATTTTACAATTCGACCTATTCCGCTGAAAAAGGTATAAAACCATTAAAAAAAATCTCTTTATGGTCATATAGATGATACTCTAACGTAAGTAATTACACCAACTACTCGCGATGCAAAAAGACTGTTTTTCATATGTTCTGGCTATAAAATTATTAATTTTCGGAACACAAATTTTTTAAACACAATATTTTTGAGTGCAAGCATTACCAAGTGTCATAAACTAGCATAACATGTTTGGCGACTATATGTTAATATGTCGTAGGAACATATTATTGTGTTGTGGACATTAAGAATGTTTGTAAATATAATTGGCTTGGATGCAAACGATGATGGGAGTGTAAGTTAGAGAATCGCCTTATAAACAATATATGTGTTTAGTAGGCTTGGAGCCGCTATTCTAACAGGAGCCGAAATATTGAATTAAGTTGGTGGTCTGTTGCTTCGTTTCATTACAAAATTAACATTGTTATTTTTCCTTGGGCAATTGCATGCAGCTACTTTTTGATCAACTTACAAACTGTGTGGTCCCTGTTCGAATCCCGTCCGGCAAAACAGTGTAAAATATAGAATTAAAAAAAGAAAAATAGATCCAATTGAATAAATTTCTCTTCTAGCAATGTTTGTAATTACAGGAAAAATGCTAAAAGAACTTAAAAAATCTCGGTGGAAGTGAGAAAGATGTGGGGGAATATACAATTTGCGGCCAGAAGACAAAATTAAGAGCAATTCAGGTCCGAAAAACTATGCTGTTAGCCACCGTAAATAGTTACCTGTTATTTTCATAATTTCATTATGATTGTAAATATATAAATAAATAAATAAAATTTTGGAGCAGCAATATTGTTTGGAGAATTTTTTAAGAATAAATATTTTTGGGTGCAAAATGCTTCCAAACATAATTATATGTTACATAATATACATATTGTTGTTTTGGAAGACAACATTATTGAATTTGTGAGATGCAAAAATTTACAAAATGTTTTTGGAACTTTAAGACTACCAACATAATATTGTTTAGGACCAATATGCTTCAAACATATGTATTACTATTGCGAAGAGAATCAAAACAGTATAAATGTATTGGGCCAATTTACCCAAAATGTATATGCTCTTAAGCCAAAATACTGATTTGGAGTATATGTTACAGAAGCGATTTTGTTGTAGAGCGTCGTAGAAGAAACAATGACAAAGTTGGACAAAAAATATTACTCGCCACACAAAGGACATTTGTGTGTTTGCCGAGTCCGATGTGTTAGATGTGGTAGAGTGGGCTTGCGAGTGTTAGCATGATTGAACATTCGGATTTTTCACGTCAATTGCTTATTAACTTGTCAATTCTTCTCGGCGTATATTCGATCTAGTTTTTCCAAATGTATTGTACTTTTCTTTTACTTTTTTGAAAAAGTTTGCCTTTTTTGCATCGATATTTTTTTGAACCACTATACACAATCACAGATCCAATTAAAACACGATTATTCGTTCTTTCATTAAAAACGATATAATGCGACCTTCTTCGTAACTCGAGATGTATTTTGAGTTTAGTCAAAAAAAGCGAAAAAACTAAAAAAAAACGGGATATCAATCAATAAATACACGTCCATAACAAAATTTTAAACATTTTTTGTGTCGAATGTCAGGGCAGATCAAAAGACATAAGAAAAGCCCGACTCGTCATGAAGTGGTACATTCTTTCGCAGTGTAAAACCTAGTGTGTATCTAAACTAAAAACTGTAAATTTCTTGTTTGACTGCTAGTACACATTTCCTCGACGCGCAAGAAAATATATAATAGTTTGGCAAATCGGTGATTTTTAAGAAACTATAGGAATTAAAAAACGACATATTCCTTTTTCCAACTTATGCCCGATATCTCAAGCGAATTATATTCGCTGTGGTCTTTCAATACGTCAATTTGAGGCGGACCTTAATCCGTATATTTATTTAAGGATTATTCTTCTTTTTTTCCTTTTTATTAAAACTTCCGTTTTATGTAGTTGTTAGTAACAGAATGACATTTTCTTTTTTTTTATTTTCAATAAATTGTAAAATAATTTCCTTGGCTTGTTTTTCCAAAAATAATATTTAAAGTATTTTTATTATACAAAGTGCCTACAATATAGACATTGGCTTTAACATAGCCGCCAATTGACCGGCACGGAACGTGAACTAACTAATTGCTACACTCAAAAAAACAGTGAACTCTCTATTTCACTAAAGCCAATTTAACTTTATTTTAGTTCATCGAATTATTATGTTTGGAAAAAGTTTTCTTCACTCTTAATAATTTTTTGCGTACGTTAGTTAAATTAACTAAACATTGGGAAAAAATATACACAAATTAAGCATAAAGTTTTACTAAATTCATATTTCTCACAAAGTAGTTCATTATTTCTTTAAATTTGTAAATTTTACTAAAAATGCGTCCATCATGAACTTCGTATGTTACTTTAGACATTCTTGCAATTTGCAACTCCAATTTTTCCTTCAAACTACAAAAGTTTCTTCAACAAGTGAAAACAATTATTTATGTCTAATAATTTTTATTGAATTTGTCGAAAAATATTTATTTATTTTTGTGATATCGGCGTGATGCCAGCGTTTGTAATACTGTTTAGTTAAAATTTTTAAAAATTTTCAAAATTTTCTAAAATTAACCCAAAGTTTTGTTCCTGGTGGGTTCACTGTTTTTTCAGTGTACGCATGGCTGTTTGTCATATGGCACCGTCTTGTTGAAACCACATGTCATGCAAATCAAGCTCTTGTATTTTTGGGGGAAACTTGGATATCATCGCAAGCTCGCCATTCACAGTTCCGTTACGATTAAATCATGTTTGAAGAAGTAAAATTCAATGATGCCAAAATTCTGCCGACCCAAATTCTGATTTTTTCTAGATGCATTGGTACCATTTGCAATGCTTCTGGCTAATTTTCCCCCTAAAAGCGAAAGTTCTGCTTATTTGCTTATCCATTGAACCACAAATGAGCGCCGTCGCTGAAACAATTTTTCGAATATCCTTCCTAGAGTCTATTGACCTAAAAGTTCTGCGTTGCGATAGTTTTGGGCTTCAATTCTTGCACCAGCTGTATTTTGAAAGATTTCACATCTAAATCCTTTTTCAAAATTCCCCACGTTGTTGCGAACGGCGACAAATCAATATTGATGTTAGGTATAGTAGCTGCCCGATATTTTAGACTCACTGTTGATCACTAACATACACAACAAAAAATAATTTTTTTCTGTTTCAATAACGAAAGTAATTGATCTAATTAATGTTTTAATTGAAATGTCTTCAGTCACAGAAATGATAGTAACAAATGAAAAATTAATTGAAAGTCAATTAAAAAATTAATTGATACTATTAAGTTTTGTTATTGACTTTTGTTTCAATTAAAAATAAATCAATTAAATTTTTAATTGAATATGTTTTAAAACTCAATTAGATTATCATTTCTGTGACTGAAGACATTTCAATTAAAACATTAATTAGATCAATTACTTTCGTTATTGAAACAGAAAAAAATTATTTTTTGTTGTGTATGTTAGTGATCAACAGTGAGTCTAAAATATCGGGCAGCTACTATACCTAACCTATCAATCATTGATTTGTCGCCGTTCGCAACAACGTGGGGAATTTTGAAAAAGGATTTAGATGTGAAATCTTTCAAAATACAGCTGGTGCAAGAATTGAAGCCCAACAACCTATCGCAACGCAGAACTTTTAGGTCAATAGACTCTAGGAAGGATATTCGAAAAATTGTTTTCAGCGACGGCGCTCATTTGTGGTTCAATGGATAAGCAAATAAGCAGAACTTTCGCTTTTAGGGGGAAAATTAGCCAGAAGCATTGCAAATGGTACCAATGCATCTAGAAAAAATCAGAATTTGGGTCGGCAGAATTTGGGCATCATTGAATTTTACTTCTTCAAACATGATTTGAATCGTAACGGAACTGTGAATGGCGAGCTTGCGATGATATCCAAGTTTCCCCCAAAAATACAAGAGCTTGATTTGCATGACATGTGGTTTCAACAAGACGGTGCCATATGACAAACAGCATGCGTACACTGAAAAAACAGTGAACCCACCAGGAACAAAACTTTGGGTTAATTTTAGAAAATTTTGAAAATTTTTAAAAATTTTAACTAAACAGTTATTACAAACGCTGGCATCACGCCGATATCACAAAAATAAGTAAATATTTTTCGACAAATTCAATAAAAATTATTAGACATAAATAATTTGTTTTCACTTGTTGAAGAAAATTTTGTAGTTTGAGAAAAATTGGAGTTGCAAAATTGCAAGAATGTCTAAAGTAACATACGAAGTTCATGATGGACGCATTTTTAGTAAAATTTACAAATTTAAAGAAATAATGAACTACTTTGTGAGAAATATGAATTAGAGACAGTAGTAAAACTTTATGCTTAATTTGTGTATAATTTTTTCCCAATGTTTAGTTAATTTAACTAACGTACGCAAAAAATTATTAAGAGTGAAGAAAACTTTTTCCAAACATAATAATTCGATGAACTAAAATAAAGTTAAATTGGCTTTAGTGAAATAGAGAGTTCACTGTTTTTTTTGAGTGTAGGCAATTAGTTTAGTTTCACGTTCCGTTGCAGGTCAATTGGCGCTATGTTAAAGCCATGTCTATGTTGTAGGCACTTTGTATATAAAAAGATACTTGTAAATATTATTTTTGGAAAAACAACGCCAAGGAAATTATTTTACAATTTATTAAATAAAAAAAAGAAATGTCATTCTGTTACTAACAACTACATAAAACGGAAGTTTTAATAAAAAGGAAAAAAAGAAGAATAATCCTTATAATATAGATAAGTCCGCTTCAAATGACGTATTGAAAGACAACAGCGAAGTATTAATTCGTGAGATATCGGGCGAAATGTTGAAAAGAATATGTCGTTTTTTAATTTTCCTATAGTTCTTAAAAATCACCCTTTGCAAATATTAATATTTTTCTTGCCGTAGGAAATGTGTACTAGATCAACAAGAAATTTACAGTTTTTAGTTTAGATAACACTAGTTTACACTGAAAATGTACACTTCATGAGAGTCGG
>PGFW01038143.1:37174-51762 GCA_003123925.1 Haematobia irritans | reverse complement strand
AAGATGCAAATGTGAGTGATTTCCATATCGGCAGAAGCAACGCGAGAAATTTTTATATGCAAGCAGCGGCTAAAAAAGGCTAGCACGCTTAAAAGTCCTAAATAGTGACTTACAACCAGAGCTACCAATAAAATTTCAAGAAAATCGCCACTTTTTTCGATAAAAATCGTCATAATCAGCATTTGCATTTTAAAAATCGGCAATATAAATAATATTAAAATGAAACATATTTATTGGATAAACACAAAACAAAAGTATTTATTTCATATACAAAACAGAAAATTAAAGTACACAACTATGCTTTTCAGTAAAAATTTGTATACAAATAACATTACTATCATCATCATTTTCTTGTTAAAGCAAAAATATTTCGTAATTTTTGTATACAAAATCTATCTTTCTCAATTATTGTTATTAATTGAGTAACATTTTTATTTAAAAATTAAATATTTTGAAAGCAAAGAAAAAGTCCCGTGTTTTCCAAAACAGGTGATTTTTATGGTGTTTCCGATAGATATGTCTATACGAGGGCGGTTCGGAAACTTCTTAGCCTATCAATGAAAGAGAATAGGTAGTTTTTCAAAAATATTTTTATTTTTCAAAATAATCTCCCGAATACACTCAGTCTAACGCTTTTCTAGCAATTCTATCCCTGATTAAAATAGTTTTCCTCAAGGTCTTCAAAATAGTGGTTTACAACTGTAATTGCATCTTGATTTGAGGTAAAAACGCTTGCCAGCAAGGAATTTTTTTAGATATGGAACAAGTAAAGCACGTGGGGAGCTGAGAGAGATCAGGAGAATAGAGGTGGTTGGTCAAGCAACTCGTAACTTAATTCGTTTGATTTAAGCCATTGTTAAACCCTCTTGTGCGCTGTGTGCGTTGTCTTCATGAAAATGAATTTATTTTTTTGTGTGTTGTAATTTGTACATTGAATTGATCCAAAAGGTTGCAATGGTACGCGTGAATTTATGTGTGTGTACCTTTTGCTGATAGTCAAGTCATGAAAATACATTTGAGAGTCCCAAAAACCCGTTGCGCATAACCGTTACAGAGCCGTTGAATTGTTTTTGCTTCTTTGGGGCACTTCCTCCAGCTTCAGTCCATTGGGTGGATGTGCTTGGTCTATGTCTCGTGGAGTATAGTCGTGATCGATGTTCATCAACAGTAATGAAACGACGTTTAAAATCCCATTTTATTTCGCTTAAAACGATCCAAACAAGCTTGAGAAATGTTCATTCTTATGCGTTTTTGATCGACTGTTAAGCAAATGCGGCACCACCTTGCAGAAAGGTTTTAATCTGTAGTTCTTCATGCAAAATTAAATGGACTCGATTATTTAGGATGCCGATGATATTAGCAATTTCACGACTTTTATTCGTCGCCATTTAATACCATATCATGCACATGGCTACAATTTCTGTTGTTGTTGCGTTTTTTGGAACGTCCACTACGTGTTTCATGCTGTTAATGCGTTGTACGACCACGTTTAGAATTCAGCAACCAATTTTTTACAGTTGGGATAATGAAGAACACAGTTTCGACCTAGAGGATCACTCATCAGTAAATCATTATAATTTATCTTGTAGCGATAACTCTGTAGGTGGATAGTGTAAGTGTGGTTAATGACAGACGAGCCTTTAATTTTCAATTGTAAAAAAATTTGGCGGATGCGTCTTTTGTTGCGGGGCCATGTAGCAGCCTGTTGTCTAATAGAAGGATTTGCCAGATCGAAACAAAGTAACAGTGTTATGTAACAAGATGGAAGTTGTCCAAAACACTTTAATCGTTTTTTGTTGCTTAATAGGCTATTTTTGTGCTACGTCTAAGAAGTTCGCGAAACTGGCCTCGTATCGTTATCTATGTACTAGCTGTGCTACGATGTGGCACGTTACCGAGTCAGTGCACTGTCACTGTCGCGACGCCAGGTGACTGAAATACCAATCATCCTCTAGCTAGCGCCGCTGTCTGCGTTGATGCTTGCGCGCGGAACACTCTGCTGGCAATGAAAGATGGGAGGGACGGGACGTCTCACTGAAAGTGGGATCTGGTGTAGTGCCTTTGAAGCTTTCGGCAGTTGGCTTTCTTTTGGGATGTTATGAAATACAGGGAAGGTTCGGTAATGGTGTGCTGTTGAGAGCAAATCAAGCGGTCGGTTAAAGGTGTGAAGAATTATGAGGTTGAGTATAATGCTGATGCTGCGGGAGTGCAGGCCCAGTTGCTTGAGGCGATCATCCCGGTTCTGGACCTCTGTTTAACGGGCTGGGAAATATGTGGCAGCATCGTGCTGTGCTTCTCCAAAGCTATGCCTCGGACTCTGTCATTGCCAAGGACGAGAAGTGACCAAAGAATTCATGATGAATAATAAAGATCCAACGGAGGCCCAGGTCGCGTAATGCCCGCACAGACAGGCCAGCCTCAATGTTTGCGCGAGTGTTAAGCTCGAGAGGAGTAGGTGACCATTCGATCTGGCGAACTGCTGCAGTCCCATAATACTCGTGGGAGCGCTCTTGTTCCACCATGATAATGATGGAGTCATCTCTCTCTGCCTCTGGCAAACTATCCCCATGCTGGTCATTCAACGGAAGGATACCAAAGTTCATGATGGAGAATATGGAGTCAACCTCAGCACACAGTCGGTTTGATGCGCCGCACATACAGGGCCAGCTGCAATGGTTTCCGCCATAACCTGGAGAAGCTACCAACGGGCGGTTATTACACCGGTTCCTCCACCAGGTCGTTATGCCGCCGCACAACCGCAGCAACTGAACGCGCAACGGGAACACTACAAACTGAGGTAATATAAGTTGTACGAGACCATCTGGCAGCCAGTTAACTGCCCACTATCAGGTCTGGAACGAAAGCTCGAGCGTACAGAAGCGGACTGGGCTCATCAATTCAGCACAGTGTGTGTACCGAACGCGTGACCTCGCAGCCCTGTTGAACTTCTACCCGTAGCACGAGGGCATGTGTCTGGTAGGGTGATCGATGTACGAGTACGGTATACATATAAGCCAGCGGCCACACGAGTCTGTGTTGTTATCGTCGTAGCCATTGTTATGCATTCACGAAACACTGGGTGCTTGTGATATATATTCAAAGTACATCTCTTACTACGGTCTACACTCGACGATCGCATTGTCAATTTCGGCATTCATGAAGCACTGACCCATAGTGGGCATATCACGTATAGTGATACAGCGAGTCCATGCAAGTTATGCGAAATTTGGATAGTCTCCAGACGGGAGAGGCATTATGTTCAGCGGTGCGCAGATATTGTAATGCGGGAGGATTGGGTGAGCATAGTCCTGATGACGCCTCTGCTTGCTGTCGGGTTGCACAGCATCGCTGCCCGGCATATATATACTCCCCAGGCGATTTTAAGCCGGCAGCATTCCGGAAGTGCCACCCAATTCAAGCACGGTTACACCTGTGCCAAAACGCGAGCGATGGTGGAATTTGGTTTCGACAAACCTGCTAGTACTATGTCCGGATTTCTCTCAACAGAAACAACACGTAAAATACTAGTCCGCTGACGGTTGGGGGTACATCGGGCCGAAATCGCGCGCAAAGGAGACCGGGCCGCCGTGGATTGGTTGTAAGGGTAATCTTCTACGCCCTTGCTAATCAACCGCTCTGCAGTCTCCCGGTATGTTGCCTGTGACAGGCACCCATATTATTTGAACTATTGTTACTGCCTCAAACTCTCGGTTGAGAGATTTGCGGCAATCGATGGCCGTTTCGAATTTAAAGAACACACAGTCCAAGGATTTTTTTTTCATTTTGGCAATGTTGACCGCGCTGGAAAGGGACTAGTGAATGCAACCATTTGAGCTGGAACAGAGAGTCTATGAGATTGTGTAACCGCCGTTATAGCGATCCGTTGTTGCAGGGCTAACTGTGTTTTGTCACGATCTAAGGACAATAAGACTCGGGCATAATTATCTGACAGTTCTGCCTTATGCGCTTTGGAGACGATATTCGGTCTGATTCCGGACGACAGTGCTCGTCGTAAATATCCGCAATATCTCGGTGACGATTATAAGATGTAGACGGCATTTTCATGTAGCTCGTTAGGCCTTAACTGGCATGTTAGCAGAAGAAGAAATAGGAAATATCATTTCTCCGGTAACTTTAACTGAATAAATTTTCTCAGCAGTTAAGCTTCTAACTGGCATATGGAATATATATATACGGCAGATGACCGAGAGGTGACATATTCATTTAGGGCTGTTTTCGTTTTAACGACGGATGCAGATTTGTATTGGCTATCCAGAACAATCGGGTTCACGTGGTGGTTCTACGTCAGAAACGTCTCATAGCTGCAAGTCGACAGTCGGGTGTTACCAGATAGCATATTTGGAGATAAGTGACGCTTATTTAGATTCACAATAGCAGCTTTATTGTGACAAAGTTATCGATTACATGAAATGCAACAGTAGTAACCACGTGTCAATGAATATCGCGCAGAGTACATATTTTATAACTAACTTTGAGCATTCTATACATTAAAAATGTTAAGAAAGTTCATATGTTCTTGAAATGATTTATAATAAAACAGCTGACTGGACCAGGTGTTGGATATTTCTTTGGAAAGATGCCCTGGCTAAACGAGTTACCTCTGTTTTTCTTTAGTCCCGTGACTGCTCTAGGGTATCCAGTCAAAACATGAATAACAAGGCCTGATTTGTTTTAAAAACGTTCGGGTGCCGTTCGGGTACCGGGCAATAACTGAAATAGCACTAACGGAGCTTTTATGAAAATGAAAAAGCATAAGTCAGAAGGTATAATCCGATTACTGCTGAATCGATTTATGGGAGCTGCGATAAAACACATTTGCCGGTTATTTCTACGACTATCAGTATATTGACCGCACTTGTCCGTACAAAGTCTGTAAACGGGATACGAAGAATGGTCGTGAGAGGATTACACAAAGCAACGCTGAACTTTATCGTAAACTTGTCGTGAGCACTTTAGATACCACACGAGGCAATTATAGTCTAATCGCACTGACTTGTACATTCCCATAGTACATGCACACACATCTTCGGGGTTTGAGTCCTCCACATGTTGTGTCGCCTTATTGCCAGAACTGGTCACATCATATGTCAGTGTCCATGACTGCTGCGGCAGAGTTTATTGTGTGTGCGGGAGTGATTCGGGGGCCGAACATAGTCTATGACCTCTCTGCCTGTCTCTGAATCACCAGTTATCTCCACGAAGCAGTATGACTATTACTCCGGCAGGTCGATGTTAAGCGGAGTCAGTCTTCCGGAAGTGCACCCATCCATAGCACTCGGTTTACACCTCTCCCAAAACCGAGCGATTGTGCAAATTCTGTTTAGACCAAATACGAATAATACTATGGTCTCGGTTTTCTCATATCCGCGGCGAATATCACTTACACGTCAAGTGCAGCCGCTATCTGACGGATTGGTGACATCAAAGGACAATCCGGCACAAAGAACCGCCGCCGTGGATGTAAAGTAATTTTGCTCTGTATATATCATCAGCCGCTTCGCAGTTCCGTATGCCTTGTGGACACGGCAGCCCATTATATTAGGTTATACATATTTACCTCTCATATGCAATCTCGTTCTGACGAGATTGCTTCTTGCGCCAAGGACGCCGTTCGAGTTAATAAGACACTATCAGTCAGATCCCAGGAGATTTATGCTCTAATATGTGATTACTGAGTATATATTAATCGCCACTTTGAGTCTGGAACGATACTTCTTACTGCTACTGCACAATTGTAACCTCTTTATACATCCGTTTCTCCTGGCCACACATTTCAAAGTCTTGTCCATTTCATCTTCATCTGCTACTCACATGACTCTGTAATGTTCACGCACTCATACCGATGCCCTATCTGTGTGATTTGCGTGGCGGGCACGCATATCATAAAGTACAAAATGTATCTTCATTACATTATGTTGCTTCTCAGCATACTTTACAAAAAGCCATTTTATTTTTTGTGAAAACGCAATTGGAGCAACCAGTCTTGTTATTATATTTAATCTTAAATACAACGTTAAAATTAAAGTTCTGATAAAACATAGATCTTACGTCTTAAAATTGTGAATATGGTATATTGGTGAATTTTCATATTTATTTTTCTCTAAATGGGTGGATATATTATGTTTGAGTTTTTATATGTATTTGTATATAGTCTAGCGTGTCTGGCTCTCGATTCTATTATTACTAGAATCGTATCCTGTTCTTGGATAGACCTGTTGAATCTAGTAAGTCTCCGTGCATTTGTAATCTCGTGTACAGCATTCGGTAGTCGTAATGTGCCAATAAGATTATGTTAGAATTGAGTGGTGTGATGGGTATATGATAGTTTGGTTATGGGTTTGTGAGTGTGATGAGTGAGAGAGAAGTGTGAGGAATAGTGGGTGAGACGAAGAGAAGGGTGGTGGAGCCGTGCGGAGAGGAGGGATGTGTGTTGAGCGCGGAGCGTATCGTGTGAAGAGAGAGGTGGTGCGCGGGTTGTGCTGAGTTGTTTGGAGGGGGTGCTGGTTCATGGTGGGGCGTGCGTGTGCGTAGGGAATTGGATCGCTGAGGTGAGGAAGGGCGGCTGGTGAGTGTGCGATAGGTGTGGCGAGAGAGCGGTGGTTGTGTGTGGTGAAGTGTGGCGTGGGGGGGGGGGGCGTGGTACAAGCGTGTGGTGGAATAATGTGAGCGTGGTGTGTGATAGTGGTTGGGTGTGTGGTCGTTGTGGAGGTGAAGTGTGGTGTTCGAGGGTGGGACTGGTGATTCGTGCGCGGAGAGAAGGCGGGCGGTGCCGCAAGAGGGCGCGCGAGAGGGAAGAGTGGTGGGGCCGAGTGGTGTTCATGAGAGTGGACTGTGTGTGTGGTGTGTAGGTGCGCGGTAGCAGATGAGTCAGGTTGGTCCGGAGTGAGGCGAGATGGGGCGAGGAGTTGCGCGGGTACTGATGTGGAGCGAGTGTGATAGATGAGAAGTCCGGGACCAGTAGATGCGGGTGGTGTGGTGGGGGCGGTCTTATGGGATTCGATAAGCAACAGTTTACCTTAAATAGTCATCGCGACAATTCGTATCGATCCGACACACTGTAAGATTCTTTACAAGACACCGACATTCCGTCCGGAATAACTGAAGTCTGTAAAGGATAAAGGCAATAGATGCGAGACATTATAGAGAATCTGTTCCTGCCTTATGCGCTTTTACAGTCGACTATCAGTTTTATTCCGGGCCACCGACAGTGCTGCCTCGGCCGCGTGTCGAAACATAATCCATATAGTTCGCTGGGCACATATATAGTGTAAGTCCGAAGGCAAATCGATACTACTGCTCATGTTTGGATCGACAACACATTTGGGCCGATTATTGTAGCCAGATTCTTTACAAACACCGACATTCCGCGTCCGGAATAACTGATAGTTCTGCTAAAGCGCATAACAGCCCAAGTATTCCCTTGATAACTTTCAGAGTTGTTCCACCCAATATGTCGTATTTTCTGTTCCTTCCTGGCGTGCCCTCCAAAGTGGTGCGCGCAGGTATAAAATTTATGAGAAGTTGCTTAAATCCGAATTCGGGGATTTCGTCAACTATAGACACTTGATTACACCGAAAGGCTGGATTATATACTGGGATAGGCAAAATTGAACAAATTTTTAGACTACTTTTCCCTCTTTATTACATATTGGATACTAATACTTAAAATATTGGCGTTACCCAAAATCAAACTATAAATTATGAAACCGGCAAAAACCCTAAGTAACAAGAATGGACAGGGAATCTAATTGATATATGAGTTGATCCAAAAAAATTGGTAAGATGTAATCATATCTCATTACTATGGAATGAGATCTGATTCAGCAATCCTAGATATAATTCTATACCGTATCCTATATACTATAGTGGGATCTTGATGTTAGATCTTTCTCTCAACTTAGATTCTACCCAGTCCCGCCAATTTTGGAGATCTATCAATCCTTAGAATTTTTATACGGGGATTCATAAAAGTATGCGAGTAAGAGGCCGAATGATTGTCATTCTAATTGCGAAAGTGACTAAATATAGATAAATAATTAAAAGCATACTTTTCCTCTGTTGTGTTTAATGCTACCACTTGTAGTTTAGTTGCAATGGCATGGCTTTAAGCTGAGATCGAAAAACAACAAACAAGTATAATATATAAAACGAATAATAATTAATTTATATTCTCAATTAAAACCTTAATGTGATATTTTTTTAACCCTTTACTAACCGAAAAAATAAACCTAATGGTTATAAACTTTAATTTTTCTTTTGTTTTTACTATGTACTAACAGTCATGCTAGAACAAAATTGCTATATGAGTTTCTTCTGAGAAACTTGGAGTTCTTGAATTAGTGCCAAGTATGCCGTACGAGAATAAACACTTTTTAGGCCTACCATATATGTTTAACAGTGTTACAGAAAAAAAAAAAAATAAAAAAAAAAAAAAAAATAATTAAAAAGAAAGGAATCCGGAATATTCAGTAATGGATATGTCCTTCGGTATTTATTAGTGATGCTACAGTATTTTTTTTTTATTTGTTATTTTTGTTTATTGTTAAAGAAGGTTAGGGTGAAATGCATTGTAGTGCTCACAAAAATATAGAAAACCGATAGTTTATAGCTTTATTTAGATTTAAAACCGTTCACTTTAAAATTAATATAGAGAAATAAAATCGAAGATATAATTGGGGGACAATAGAGTGTTGTTTGGTTGTTTTTCCGAAAGTCCGTCCTCCCAGTGGGCAGTTTAACGAAAAAATCAGATTTAAAATATTAATTGAACGCAATTAAACAATTAATTTAAAAATGCAGAAGAAATCTATTAATTCTTATTAATTTAATTAATGAAGTATACTTATTTCTAATTAATTATGAGATTGATACTATCATTTTCGTGATTGAAGAAATTACAACCAAAAAAAATTAATTGGATCAATTAATTTCGTGATTGAAACAAAAAATGTTTTTTTGTGCAAAGGATTAATTTTGTAGTGTGCGAATGCAAACAAAATAAGTAAATAAAAAATAAAATAACAAAAAATCTGCGAAAAGGCCAAAGTCTTACTGAAAAAGGAAAGCAGACGCTGTTTGCTTAGATAGCAAACATTGTCTATTTTTAAACCCGATTACTCCAAAACATGTTTTGATTCTGCCGAAACAAACAAAAATGGTATCATAGGGAGTATCGTGACACATTAAAACTAATACATTATGAATATGTCTTATATTTGATCAAGAATCTAATTTTTTTATCAATTAAGATAATAGCTAACGAAATTGTGCAAATTGTTTTCCTCTAGATCATGGATGTAAATACTTTGTCCTTGGCGTTTTCGTAATTTTTTTACCATATGCTGCCACTCAGAAAATTTTTCTTGCCTGAGGAAAAATTTCAGACAAACGAAGTTTTCTTCCGACACTTTTTGGATGTACATATTTGCTCTTAAAGAAAATATTTTATAACAAAGGAGAATTTCTCTTGTCAAGAAATTCGTTCAGAATGATATTTTCTTTATATAGGGTCAAATTCACGATAGTGAAATCGAAAGAACAACTTAACAAAATAAGTCAGAACACATTTTATTTTTCTAACAGTTATTACATTTACATTTACTTAGACGTCGGTTATAATCTTCAAAGAGTTCTGGACAGACACGATAAGGTTGATCTATATCTATATCTAACGTCAGTGGGATTTCTATTTGGGCTGGATTTGAATCATATATACCACCCGTCATTATGTCTGATGGAAGCAAGGAGTATTTACTGGGTTCAGCATTTTTATTTAGATTGCAATTATCTGGAAATATGGAATTTGCATGCTCTTGGAATTGCGGAGAAACATATATTATAGGCTGATAAAATATCTGCGGTAGCTTCTTCGAATAGTCATTGCCTTTGCTTTCGTATACTTGCGATTGTACACTATTTTCATTATTATATGTCAAATAACTGGATGGGACGGTATATGGGGGGTTATTTACGTTATCTTCCATATCCGATGGCTTTTCCATTTCTGATTCATCCTTTTTTGAAACATAAGCGTTATTGCTATTATCATTTTCATTGTAGTTGTTGGGAATTTTGGTCTGTTCATTTCCGTAGTTGTATGATGGACTTTCTGTACAAGTACATCTTTGACAATTAGAAAACAGTGGAAGAGATTGAAAAGGACTCCATTGTTGTAATGTTTGAAAGGGTGGGAAAGATGAAACAATCGATGACCTATCTCCCGCATCGTAGTTGCATGTCCTATCGCCGAACAACCCATTTTTGAAGAGCTTCTTCCAAAATGAGCGTGGTGTACGTCTCAATTCTTCCATAGGGTATGGACTGTTCGGTGCCATATAATATTCGGCTGATTTTGGCTCTACCGGAGGCCCAAAATGTATTAAATTGTTCGGCTGTGGAAGCGATAAGTCTATTAACGATACAACCAAGAATCCCAAAAGGAACATTGTAAATTAAGTTATGAAGTCAATGTAGTCACTCCGAAATTCGATATAAAACTAATGAACCCAAATTAAGTTGGGCTTTATTTTGCCATAATTTATTAAAAATGCTCAATCAGCTTTTTTGTGGAATCTTGATGATTAACACGACATAGTAACATACATGTATGAAAAGAGAAAAAACAGCAACTCGCATTATAGAAATAGAGCAGTAGTATACATTTATTTACACGTACAGAAATTAACAGTACAAAATGTTTTAACGGGTCGTCTATAGTTCCGATATTAGAGCACGTTTTTTAACAAAAGATGTTATATTATGACATTTGAAGCTATACTAAGAATCTTCTTGAGAGACAAATACATGATGTATATAAAGCTGCTTTTATGCTTTTTACAATAGCTACTAGATTATATCCTTTGCTATTACTTTTTTTGTCAGCCAACACATGTAAGTAAGGAGCGTAAACATTTGGGAAGGTCCGTGCACAATTTTGAAGAGTTTTCAACAAATTTCGTTACATATAACATAAATATCAACTGTATTCTCCATTCAAAACCGAACGCGACATGTCTTCTTCTGCCATATACGTGCAAAAAGAGTGAGATATTTTGAATTTATTAGATCTATAATGATTTAGACCAAATTTTTATGTACATCACACACTGCACGAAAGTGAGGTATTTTTGTCATGGGAATCATCATGTTAGTGGCAACTTTATTCTACAAAATGTTCCAGGTATAAAAGTCGAGCGTGTTTTCGGAGTTTGCGGTAGAAATCAATACAGGTCTTCAATACTATTTTTAGGATATTTTCCCGATAATATTTGGCATTTATTTGGACCCCACGGTCGAAATTCTATTCCGAATTCGATTGAAATCGTCTCTGACAGTGCGAAATTATTTTTAGAAGACAAATCATAAAATCGGCTAACCCGAAGAAAGTCGGCTGAAAATGCCAGTATCTGTTGTAATATATTGAGTTATTAGCCGCTAAAATCGCAATTTTTCACAATTACTTTTCATTAATGATCTATTTTAAAAAATATAAACTTCATGAAAAGTTGCTTTAGACTATTCACATCAAGTTATAACATGCATCAAAGAGGTATAATTGTATACTTTTTTGCAGATTTCTATTATAGGCGTTTCAACGATTAAAATTATAGAGACGTTGATATACTTGGAAAGTAACTGTATAAATTCGCCCAACAAAGCAAAAATGAGTCAGAAAAAACAACGCATACCAATATGCGAGAAACAAAATAGGATATATCCGGGACCAAATTAAGTGGGCCTTGATTATTTCGAATGCATTGAAGCACTTTAATATATACATATATTTCATAGAAATATATTTATATACATATATAGATGTGTATTTATCTACGAAAATATAAAAAAGAATTGCAAATCGCCCATATGGACAATGAAATCATAACATTTTCATATTGTATATCATTTTACTTTTTATTGTGTAAAGACTAATTTGACACTTTGCATTAATATGTATTCTTCTTGTAATCGTGTCTGTTCTACGTCTCATTTGAGAAGAATAAGTTGGCATCTGAACTTAAATTTCCATATTTTTTTTAATTAAAACGGAATATACCAAGAACACAAAAAACTACATGATTTATACCTATGCCAGAAATAAGGAGCGATGTTATTTACTGTGTGAGGCAATTATGAGAAATGGATTCTTCTGATGTGAGACGTAGAATGCGACTGATTATATTCATACCATATACATGCATATAATTGAATCCTTAAATTTAAATTGATGTAATTCTATAATATTAAATAAATGTAGTATTTTAAAACACCATTTTAAATCCTGTGTTTTACGCAAAATAATTGATGGGCCTCACAAACTTCTTTATTATGAAAACGCGTTACAAAAGTCTTACTCGAATGTGGCAAATGTTTGGCAATTTGGATTCAATGTAGCCGATCATCGTTGGAGCAATTTTGCAACAATACTAATGTTGTCAGGCTTTCGACTAACTATTATTATTAATTGACGAAAGGGAATTGATGTTGGTTGAGTTCGATAATGGCTACATTTAATTATGTAATTGATAGCCACCCCAGCCCCAAACAAATTGAATATCCATCTGTCTGATTGCAATTGTTGAAATTATTCGAGAAAGCAATGTTCTGAACAAATTGTTGAGAAACCAAGTTTCTGAATAGACATAACCTCAATAATAGAATCAAATGCATTAACAAGAGTTTCTCATCTTAATATTGAAATGCATTATTACTCGACAAGTTCCAAAACCTTGTTTCTTTTCTTTCTTTTGTTCTACTTTGTCTCTTGGAAACGTTTTTGTTTAAAATGCTTTTACACTTTTTTGCATATCAAGCAACCAACCATTTGGATTTATTTAATAACTGTTTACGTTTTAAAAATTGGAGCACAACTTCGAATGTAGAAAAATAGCAAAAATAATTTATCTGACATTAAATTGATCTTTGAGATATTACACTCAGAACATTTTGTTACAAAGTTGGAGTTAGTCAGAATCAAATTCTGAGTCGATTTCCTATCGATTTATCAATGTCCGTCTGTCTCACGAATTTTTGTACTATTGTCGTTTTGAAAATCGCTTTATTTTCGCGATTACATTTTCTGAAATAATCAAAATTATATATGAAAAAAACCAAATTCCTGTTAAATCTTGATAAAATCTCGACGACAAGAAAAGTGCGTATCAATGGAGTTAAACAATTCGCTTTAAATGAAGCAATTTTAATAAAGTAACCGCGAAAATTTCGATGCGACAAGGGAACATAGTCCTAAAGGGCGATATTATATTCGCAGGCAAAATAGGCAATTTGTGACAATACAATAAAAAAGTACAGGGTGAGTGCAGCAAATGTATACCCATTTGTTTTTCGATAGCCAAATTTTAATAAATCTATTATAGCGTTCAACGATAAAATTATAAGACGTTGATATATTGGAAAAGTAACTGTATAATTCGCCACAACGTGAAAATGAGTCAGAAAAAACAACGCATACCAATATGCGAGAAACAAAATAGGATATATCCGGGACCAAATTAAGTGGGCCTTGATTATTTCGAATGCATTGAAGCACTTTAATATATACATATATTTCATAGAAATATATTTATATACATATATAGATGTGTATTTTCTACGAAAATATAAAAAAAAATTGCAAATCGCCCCATATGGAAATGAAATCATAACATTTTCATATTGTATATCATTTTACTTTTTATTGTGTAAAGACTAATTTGACACTTTGCATTAATATGTATTCTTCTTGTAATCGTGTCTGTTCTACGTCTCATTTGAGAAGAATAAGTTGGCATCTGAACTTAAATTTCCATATTTTTTTAAATTAAAACGGAATATACCAAGAGAACAAAAAAACTACATGATTTATACCTATGCCAGAAATAAGGAGCGATGTTATTTACTGTGTGAGGCAATTATGAGAAATGGATTCTTCTGATGTGAGACGTAGAATGCGACTGATTATATTCATACCATATACATGCATATAATATGAATCCTTAAATTTAAATTGATGTAATTCTATAATAATTAAATAAATGTAGTATTTTTAAAACACCAATTGTTAAATCCTGAGTGTTTTACGGCAAAATAATCTGATGGCTCACAACATGTCTTTAATATGAAAACGCGGTTTACAAAAGGTCTTAACTCGAATGTGGCAAATGGTTTTGGCCAAAATTGGGATTCACAATGTAAGCCGATCATCGTGGAGCCAATTTTGCCAACAATACTAAATGTGTCAGGGCTTTCGACTAAGAACCCTAGTATATTAATTGACGAAGAGGGAATTGGATGTGTGGTTGAGTTCGAGTAATGGCTAGCATTTTTAATATGTAATTGATAGACCGCGGACCACCCCATAGCCCCAATGACACACACAAGGCATTGGAAGATAATGATAGGCCGCGCATCATTTGCAATAATTACACTAAAATTCATGTTGGAAAATATTTCAGAAGCAATGTTTCTGAACAAATTGTTGAGTAAAACCGAAGTTTCTGAATAGACATAATTACCTCAAATAATAGAATCAAAATGCATTAACAAGAGTTATCTCCTCACAACAACAACCC
>PGFW01038139.1:10550-21466 GCA_003123925.1 Haematobia irritans | reverse complement strand
AATTTAATTTTTTATACCCTCCACCATAGGATGGGGGTATATAAACTTTGTCATTCCGTTTGTAACACATCGAAATATTGCTCTAAGACCCCATAAAGTTATATATATTCTGGGTCGTGGTGAAATTCTGAGTCGATCTAGCCATGTCCGTCCGTCCGTCCGTCGTCTCGTGTCCGTCCGTCTGTGGAAATCACGCTAACTTCCGAACGAAACAAGCTATCGACTTGAACTTGGCACAAGTAGTTGTTATTGATGTAGGTCGGCAATGGTATTGAAAATGGGCCCATATCGGTCCACTTTACGTATAGCGCCCGCCTATAAACGACCCCAAATTTGACTGGAGCGACTTGCCGGAGGCAGCAAAATTCATCCGATCCGGTTAAATTTGGTACGATGGTTTAGTATACGGTTCTAACAACCATCGCAAAAAATTGGTCCATATCGGTCCATAATTATATATAGCCCCATATAAACCGACCCCCAGATTTGCTCCGGAGCCTCTTGGAGCAAAAAATTCATATCCGATCGTTGAAATTTGGTAGCTGAATGTTTAGTAATGTCCTAACACCATGCAAAAATTGGTCCATATCGGTCCATAATTTATAATAGCCCCCATATAAACGATCCCAGATTTGACCTCCCGAGCCTGAAATATCGGGCTGTCACTATACCTAACCTATCCTAGTTTTCAGACACATAAATTGAATATCCTGGAGGAAATGCATTTTGCATTTTCAACATCTGTTTTTCTTTGTTTTTCAAAACCACACTCGAAGCGTTTGAATGGGTCCCTAGCAAAAAAAAGCGTCGCCATAAATGCAGTGCAAATGTCCTTTTTTCGACATGGTCTTGTCATATGACGGATGTCATTCGTTTCAATAGTCGTTGCACTGAATTTGAATAAATTCTTAAGGTGTGATACGAATTCAGTATTTTGGATGTGAAATAAAAAAGTTTGTGATATTTTGCAGATATATAATTTTTATAGTATTTATCATTTTGTTCTACAAAACTTAAGTAATTTGTATTAGTTTATTAAGAGACAGTTCTTAGTCTGTCTTTAACTTATTTGAAAAACAACTTACCAATAAAAAGGGGAGTTATAAAAAATTAATTAAAGAAACAATAAATTGAAAATAAAAAATTTCCATTGTAGTTAATATAAAGAACATATTTGGTTTTTAGAAAAACTTCCAATTTTTTTACTGGGTTCTTGAGCATACTCCGTACTCTGCGAATATACCGACCATAATTTTTTCAGTTCTTGGTCAAACCATATTAGAGGTGTTACCCTCGATGGCGGAGAGGACCTTCAATTGTGGTTTCTTCGAACCTTACCGACAAATGTATCAAAACTTGGGAGGAGGTCGTGCTTATATTATATACAACCCAAGAATTCAAATCTATTTAAAATCACTTTCATTAGGAATTTTGCTATAAAGTGATGATAATAGGTGACCATTAATCATCTATGATATTAACAGAACATGGTTAAGTTGTTCAAATTCGAGAATTGCTGGCATGTCCTCACTAGACTTTGTGCAGTTGCCCTTCGATGTTCTAATATAATTCAAAGCAGAATGATTGCGATTTTTTCCGCATACAGAATGACGAAATTTAATACTAATTATCAAAATCTGAATTTGAAATTATGAAGTTAGTGTTACTGACATAAATTTAAGGCCTGTTAGACAATTTATCTTATTTAAACCACTGGAAATACAAGCATTTCTCATATGAGTGTGCTCACATACAAACTTAAACATTTATTGTCCTTAGTGCTGTAGAGGGAGGTCTCATGCAAATATTTCCAAAGTAAATAATGTTGATTTTTTATTTTATTTTATTTTGCTTTTTCTATTGTTTATTTTCTTTTTGGCTTAGATATGCATACTAGATATCCCTTTTTTGTGGGCATAGTCTATTTGGGATATGTGTATGATAATATTACTTGACAGACATACACACACACACCCATGCACAATGGCCGCGCGTATGGCTTGTATTGCATGTGTAACAGTACTCAAACATGTGTTAAATATCATTTTTACATAACAGATTAGAACATTGATCAAATTACAAAATTACAGACACACGCACACACACACATAAGCTGCCACAAAGCCACAAAACACATACACATGAAGCCACTACTGTATTTTAAGAGCCAACAAGCAAAAGGATAAGAATCTCAAACAATTACCAAAAACATGTGACATTCATTTGTCGTCTCGTACTTGTGATTTATCTGCATATCAACAAGAATCATCATCATCGTCGTTATAGACGTCGTTGTCGTCTTCATTTCGTCCTTGTCGTCATCAGTCGTCATGCTACACCAAATGTATACATGTGTATGGCAACCAATCTTGGAATGTGTTTTATTGTCAAGAGAGTCTTCAGAGGCACTGACATATTTAACTGGCACTAAATATTCACAGCTTTGGGAGGGACGATGAAAGACTTAGAACCCCCTCCCCGTCCCATCAAACATATATCGATAGATGTCTTTAATAAATAAGTGAAATAATTTCATTTTCGGTTTAAGACAAATAAACAAACAGACATTATCACATATTTAGCGTGATAGTGAAATAAGAAAAATTTTACTTGAACACTGGAAAAAAGTTCTTGTTTACGTTTGTAAATAAAAATATCAGAAGTCGAAAGAGCGAATTTATTTGAGTACATTATATGACAATTATCTACATGTTTGGGTTGCCTGTTAAACAATATATCTTTTGTATTTACTTTTTAGTTCCAGCTTAGAACCATATGCTAGCAAAACTTAAAGAGTAGATTACCCAACCGAGGAAAATATGTTTGTCAAATTAATTAGTGCAAAATTCCTACACTCTGTGGCACGTATATGGACGATCGTTTCGAAATTTCAAAATTCCTCGTTGGCATCACGTACTCGCAACGAGTAGTACAAATATGGGTGTAGACTCTTCACAATGAAAATAAGCTTATCCAGATCCAAAGATTTTTTATACCCTCCACCATAGGATGGGGGTATATTAACTTTGTCATTCCGTTTGTAACACATCGAAATATTGCTCTAAGACCCCATAAAGTATATATATTCTGGGTCGTGGTGAAATTCTGAGTCGATCTGACCATGTCCGTCCGTCCGTCCGTCTGTTGAAATCACGCTAACTTCCGAACGAAACAAGCTATCGACTTGAAACTTGGCACAAGTAGTTGTTATTGATGTAGGTCAGATGGTATTGCAAATGGGCCATATCGGTCCACTTTTACGTATAGCCCCCATATAAACGGACCCCCAAATTTGGCTTGCGATTGCTCTAAGAGAAGCAAATTTCATCCGATCCGGCTGAAATTTGGTACATGGTGTTAGTACATGGTTCATATCGCAAAAATTGGTTCATATCGCTCCACTTTTACGTATAGCCTCCATATAAACGGACCCCCAAATTTTGCTTGGCGGAGCCTCTAAGAGACCAAATTTCAGTCCGATCGGCTGAAATTTGGTACGTGGTGTTGGTATATGTTCTCTAATGACCATGCAAAAATTGGTTCACATCGGCCCATAATTATATATAACCCCCATATAAACCGATCCCCAGATTTGACCTCCGGAGCCTATTAGAGGAGCAAAAGTCATCCGATCCGATTGAAATTTGGTACGTGGTGTTAGTATATGGTCTCTAACAACCATGCCAAAATTGGTCCATATCGGTCCATAATTATATATAGCCCCCATATAAGCCGATCCCCAGATTTGACCTCCGGAGCCTCTTAGAGGAGCAAAATTCATCCGATCCGGTTGAAATTTGCAACGTGGTGTTAGTATAAGGCCGCTAATAACCATGCCAAAATTGGTCCAAATCGGTCTATAGTTATATATAGCCGATCCCCAATCACACAAAAATTGGTCCATATCGGTTCAAAATCATGGTTGCCACTCGAGCCAAAAATAATCTACCAAAATTTTATTTTTATAGAAAGTGACATTGGTCAAAATGTCTAGTTTTCTATAGAATTTGCAAATATTTTTAGTTTTTCAATAATGTTTATTTCTATAGAAAATTTTGTTCAAAATTTTTATTTCTATAGAAATTTTTTCAACAATTTTATTTCTATAGAAATTTTTTTCAAATTTTATTTCTATAGAAAATTTTTTCCAATTTATTTCTATGAGAAAATTTTGTTCCAAAATTTTATTTCTATAGAACGATTTTTTCAAATTTTACTTCTTATATAACAGATTTCGTCAAAATTTTATTTTGTAAAATTTTATTTCTATAGAAACTTTAAACTTAATTATATACGTATTTAATCGGTCTTTTTTAGTTTAATATATACCACGTGAGTGGACTATATGGTGTATATTACGGTGTTAGGAAATGTTAAGATACCTTTTCCATCGGCAGATGTTACCGCAATCCAAGGTAATTCCAAATGTGGGATGACAGTCTTCAGTAGAAGTTTCTACGAATCCCGGATGGTTGGGAGGTACATGAATTCGGCCTGGCCGAACTTACGGCCGTATATACGTATAGGTTTTTCGTATTTAATACTATGATTCAAATTTTAATGTATACGGTTTTCCGTCTGTTTTCTTCTTGAAACAATAAAGCCCTTCATAAACGTTGCGGTTATCGACAACTTAAAATTCCTATTCAAACTCTTCTTCAAGAATACATTATGTCATTTTTTAAGTAAAGAGAGAGTTCTTGAAATATAAACAGTAAGACTAAAAAATGATCGAAGTTAAACACGATTTCATTGAGATTGAACAATTTTTTGAGACTTATTGAAACCATGTTGGAATTTTCTTCTATGTAAAGACAGCCATTTTAAACTTGACTAACCTATTTCTGAGGACACAAGCAATGAAAGTTTTATCAATGTTTAGTAAAAAACTTTGTATCGAAATGCGTCTTTTATGCTACGCAAAACGGCATTCAGTTGGAGCTTAATCTGGAATAATTGGAATTTTTTTAAGAACTTAAATTCGAGATGAATTAGGACATCCTGGAGCTTTAATTGGTGATGATCAAATTTATAATGTAATTTTTAAAGCTCATGCATTTATTATAATTTTCTTTATAGTTATACTTTTATAATTGGAGGATTTGGAAATTGATTAGTTCCTTTAATATTAGGAGCTCTGAATTAGATTCCTCGAATAAAATAATATAATTTTGATTACTACCTGCTTTAACATTATTTTATAAGCAGTATAGTAGAAAAGGGAGCTGGTACAGGATGAACAGTTTACCCTCCTTTATCATTAATATTGTCATGGAGGAGCTTCAGTAGATTTAGCTATTTTTTCTTTAATGTGGAATTTTCTTCATTTTAGGATGTGTAATTTTATTACAACTGTATAATTAATATACGAGCTACGGATTACATTTGATCGAATACTTATTTATTTGATCTGTTGTATATAACTTGTTATTACTTTTATTTTACCATATTAGCTGGATTATATATTTTATTATCGAAGATTTAAATACTTCATTCTTTGATCGCGGAGGAGGAGATCCAATTTTATATCAACATTTATTTTGATTTTGGTCATCCAGAAGTTTATATTTTAATTTTACCTGGATTTGGAATAATTTTCTCATATTATTAGTCAAGAACAGGAAAAAAGGAAACATTTGCATGGATAATCAATTGGAATTATTAGGTTTTATTGTTTGAGCTCATCATATATTTACTGTTGGAATAGACGTTGATACTCGAGCTTATTTTACATCAGCTACAATAATTATTGCTGTTCCAACAGGAATTAAAATTTTTAGTTGATTAGCTACTCTTTATGGAACTCAATTAACTTATTCCCCTGCTATTTTATGAGCTTTAGGATTCGTATTTTTATTTACAGTTGGAGGATTAACTGGTGTAGTATTAGCTAATTCATCAGTTGATATTATTCTTCATGATACATATTACGTAGTTGCTCATTTCCATTATGTTTTATCAATAGGAGCTGTATTTGCAATTATAGCTGGATTTGTACATTGATATCCTTTATTTACTGGACTAACAATAAATAATAAAATATTAAAGAGTCAATTTGTAATTATATTTATTGGAGTAAATTTAACATTCTTCCCTCAACACTTTTTAGGATTAGCTGGAATACCTCGACGATACTCTGATTATCCTGATGCTTATACTACTTGAAATGTTATTATATTGCATATTATTATTAGGAATTTCTCACGAGACAAGTAATTTTTCCAATTCAATTAAATTCATCTATTGTATAAGAGACAGGCAGAACATAGTTATAATGAATTGCCTTTATTAGTTAATTTCTAATATGGCAGATTAGTGCAATGGATTTAAGCTCCATATATAAAGTATTTTACTTTTATTAGAAACTAATGTCAACATGAGCTAATTTAGGTTTACAATATATTTAGTTCTTCTCCTTATAAACGAAATCATTTTACCTCTGGATTTGCCTCCCCATTTATTTAAGGTTGGTAAAACCAAAAGCACAGAATATTTGTTACTTTGAACACCTTATGAAAAATGACAAATAAAGATTTCTGTAAATCACCATAAAGAGTAAACTGGAAGGACAACAAGGAAGATGCAGGATAGAACAAGAAATCGAGAGCTTTTTATGAAATGTTAATATTAACATATTTATTTACTGACTTATTGTATGATCGCTTATATCCGGATAACTGATTTGCAACTAAGAAGAAAATCAAAATCATAATCACTAAGCGATAGAACACAACACAATGTCTGTAGCATCCCCTAAAATATACCTTACATACAATATACAATATCCTCATTTGCTATCCAATTGGGTTCAAATGCTGTATTAAAAATCCACTGCATTAAAATTCCATTTTTGATTGGTCTGATTGTACTTTGACAACAAAAATGAATTTTAATGCAGTGGATTTAATACAGCATTTAACCCAATGGATAGCAAATGAGGATATTGTATATTGTATGTAAGGTATATTTTAGGGGATGCTACAGACATTTGTTGTGTTCTATCGCTTAGTGATTATGATTTGATTTCTCTTAGTTGCAAATCAGTTATCCGGATATAAGCGATCATACAATAATCAGTAAATAAATATGTTAATATTAACATTTCATAAAAGGTCTCGATTCTTTCTTATCCTGCATCTTCCTTGTTGTCCTTCCAGTTTACTCTTTTATGGTGATTTACAGAAATCTTATTTGTCATTTTCATAAGGGTTCAAAGTAACAAAATATTCTTTGCTTTTGGTTTTACCAACCTTAAATAAAGGGGAGCAAATCCAGAGTAAAATGATTCGTTTTATAAGGAGAAGAACTAAATATATTGTAAACCTATAATTAGCTCATTTTGACATTAGTTTCTAATAAAAGTAAAATACTTTATATATGGAGCTTAAATCCATTGCACTAATCTGCCATATTAGAAAACTAAAAACTAATAGAGGCAATTCATTATAACTATGTTCTGCTGGTCATTCAATAGATGAATTTATTTGAATTGGGAAAATTACTTGTCTTTGAGAAACTATATAATGAAATTACATTTCAAGTAGTATAAGCATCAGGATAACCAGAATATCGTCGAGGTATTCCAGCTAAACCTAAAAAATGTTGAGGGAAGAAAGTTAATTTACTCCAATAAATAAATTACAAAATTGACACTTTATATCTTATTATTTATAGTAACTCCAGTAAATAAAAGATATCAATGTACAAATCCGGCTATAATGCAAACACTGCTCCTAATTGGATAGTCATAATGAAATGACAACTACATAATATGTATCGTGAAGAAAAATATCAACAGATGAATTAGCTAATACTACTCCAGTTAATCCTTCAACTTGTAAATTAAAAAACAAATCCTAAACTCATAAAATAGCAGGAGAATAAGTTGATTGAGTTCCTTAAGTAGTAGCTAATCAACTAAAAATTTTAATTCCTGTTGGAACCGCAATAATTATTGTAGCTGATTTAAAATAAGCTCGACTATCAACGTCTATACAAACAGTAAATATATGATGAGCTCAAACAATACATGTTTACGAATGTTTCCTTTTTTCCTGGTTCTTGACTAATAATATAATAAATTATTCCAAATCCAGGTAAAATTAAAATATAAACTTCTGGATGACCAAAAATCAAAATAAATGTTGATATAAAATTGGATCTCCTCCTCCAGCAGGATCAAAGAATGAAGTATTTAAATTTCGATAATAAAATTGTAATCCGGCTAATATTGGTAAAGATAAAAGTAATAACAAAGATGTAACTACAACAGATCAAATAAATAATGCTATTCGATCAAATGTAATCCCAGTAGCTCGTATATTAATTATAATTGTTGTAATAAAATTAACAGTTCCTAAAATGGAAGAAATTCCAGCATGTAAAGAAAAAATAGCTAAATCTACTGAAGCTCCTCCATGACAATATTAATGATAAAGGAGGGTAAAACTTCATCCTTACCACTCCCTTTTCTACTATACTGCTTATTAATAATAATGTTAAAGCAGGGGGTAGTAATCAAAATTTTATATTATTTATTATTCGAGGAAATGCTACATCAGGAACTCCTAATATTAAAGGAACTAATCAATTTCCAAATTCTCCAATTATAAAAGATATAACTATAAAGAAAATTAAATAAATGCATGAGCTTTAAAAATTAACATTATAAATTTGATCATCACCAATTAACTCCAGGATGTCTAATTCATCTCGAATTTAAGTCTCTTAAAAAATTCCAATTATTCCAGATTAAGCTCCAACGAATGCCGTTTTGCGTAGCATAAAAGACGCATTTCGATACAAAGTTTTTTACTAAACATTATAAAACTTTCATTGCTTGTGTCCTCAAAATAGTTAGTCAAGTTTAAACATCGTCTTTACATAGAAGAAAATTCCAAACATGTTTCAATAAGTCTCAAAAATTGTTCAATCTCAATGAAATCGTGTTAACTTCGATCATTTTTTTACCTTAACTGTATATTTTCAAGAACTCTCTCTTTACTTAAAAAATGACATAATGTATTCTTGAAGAAGAGTTTGAATAGGAAATTTTAAGTTGTCGATAACCGCAACGTTATGAAGGCTATTGTTCAAAGAAACAACAGACGAAAACGTATACATTAAAATTTGAATCATAGTATTAATACAAAAAAACCGTATCGTAGTATACGGCCGTAAGTTCGGCCAGCCGAAGCTTATGTACCCTCCACCATGGATTGCGTAGAAACTTCTACTGAAGACTGTCATCCACATTTGAATTACTTGGATTGCGGTAACACTTGCCGATGGCAAGGTATCTTAACATTTCCTAACACCGTAATATACACCATATAGTCCATACGTGGGTAATATATTAAACTATAAAAGACCGATAAATTACGTATATAATAATTTAAAGTTTATAGAAATAAAATTTGACAAAAAAATTTTGACAACATTTTTAGAATAAAATTTGGAAAACAATTTCTATATAAAAATTTGAAAGAAAAATTTTCTATAGAAATAAATTTGGAAAAATTTTCATAGAAATATAAATTAGGAAAAAAAAATTCTATAGAAATAAAATTTTATAATAAAATTTTCTAGAATAATAAATTTGACATAAATTATCTATACGTAAATATAAATTTTGACTAAAATTTTCTATTAAAAAATAACATTTTACAATGTTTCTATAACAAAATAAAATTTTAATATTTTTGGCCGAGTGCACCACCATGATTTTGAAACATATGGTACCAATTTATTTGTCGTGATTGGGATCGGCTATATATAACTATAGACCGATATGGACCAATTTTGGCAAGTTATTAGCGGCCTTATACTACACCACGTTGCAAATTTCAGACTCGGATCGATGAATTTTTGCTCCTCTATAGAGGCTCGGAGTCAAACTGGGATCGCTTATCATGAGGCTATATATAATTATGGACGATATTGGACGCAATTTTGGCAATGGTGTTAGAGTACCATATACTAAACACCACGTACCCAAATTTCAATCGGATCGGATCACTTTTGCTCCTCTGAATAGGCTCGGAGGTCAAATTGGTGGTATCGGTTTATATGGTTATATCATAATTATAGGCCTATGTGAACCAATTTTGCATGGTCAGTTAGAGAACATATACCCAACACCACGTAACCAAATTTCAGCCCGATCGGATGAAAATTTGTTTCCTTAGATGCTCGCGCAAGCCAAAATTTGGGGTTCCGTTTATATGGGCTTACGTCAAAAGTGGAGGCGGATAGAACCAAATTTTTTGGGGGCGTGAATAACCATGTATTCAAACCATGTACCATAATTTATATGCCGGATGCGATGAAATTTGCTCGTTCTTAGAGCAATCGCAAGCCAAATTTGGGGTCCGTTTTAATATGGGCTATACGTAAAAGTGGACGCGTATGGCCCATTTGCAATACATTCTTGACACTACATCACTAACAACTACTTGTGCCAAGTTTCAAGTCGATAGCTTGTTACTTCGAATTTAGCCTGATTTCAACAACGGACTACACGGACGGACTCATGGTTCAGATCGAACTCAAATTTCACCACGACCCACAATATATATATCTTATGGGTCTTAGAGCAAATATTTCAGTGTTACAAAGCGAATGACAAAGTTAATTATACCCCATCCTATGGTGGAGGGATATAAAAATCTTTGATCTGATAAGCTTATTTATCATTGTGAAAGTCACACCGCATATTTGTCACTCGTTGCGAGTAGCGTGATGCCAACGAGGAATTTTAGAATTCGAAAACGCATCGTCCACATATACGCTCCCACAGAGTGTAGCGAATTTTGCACTAATTCAATTTTGACAAAACATATTTTCCTCGGTTGGATCTACCTCTTTCAGTTTTGGCTTGCATATGTTTAAGCTGACTAAAAAGTAAAACCTCCTCT
>PGFW01038135.1:0-15370 GCA_003123925.1 Haematobia irritans | reverse complement strand
ATCGTTCCGGCTGAAAATTTGCGTACATGGTGTTGTATATGGTCTACTAACAACCATGGCACAAAATTAGCGTCCACATCGGTCATAATTATATAATAAGCCCCGCATAATAAACGCGGATCCCCAGATTTGCTTGGGAGCACTAAAGAAGAACATGTTTCATATCGCGATCGGCTGAAATATTGGTACATGGTGTTAGTATATGAGTCCTCTAACAAAAACCATGCAAAAATGGTCCCAGCATCGGTCCATAATTATATATAGCCCCCATATTAAACCGATCCCCAGATTTTGGCTTGCGGAGCCTTAAAAAGAAGAAGAAATTTTCATCCGATCCGGCTGGAAATTTGGTTACATTGGTGATTCGTATATGGTCCTCCTAAAAACAACATGCAAAAATTGGTCCATTCATCGGTCCATAATTAATTATTAGCCCCATAATAAACCGATCCCCAGATTTGGTCTATGGGCCTCTAAGAGAAGCATTATTTTCATCCGATCCGGCTGAAATTTGGTACATGGTGTGGTATATGGTCTGCTAACCAACCATGGCAAAAATTGTCAACATATCGGTCCATACTAATAGCCGCTAGATCAGATGGTATGACCCCTAAAAAGATATTCATACGATCCCATTGCTGGTGGTATGTTCTAACATCATGAAAAATTTCGCATGGTCTTTATACCCCTCTATAAGTCCAGATTTGCTTTGGACCTCCAAGAGAAGCAAGTTTCATCCAAGGCCGGTGTAATTTGGAACATGGTGTTAGTATATGATCTTTAAACAACACCGTGCTCAGAATTGGTCCATATCGGTCCATAATTATATATAGCCCCGATATAAAACGTTCTCCAGATTTGACCTCCGGAGCCTCTTGGAGGAGCAAAATTCATCCGATCCGCGTTCAAATTTAGGAACGTCGGTGTTAGTATATGTGTCGCTAAGACACCATACCAAAATTGGTTCCCAATGCACACAAAAATTGGTCAATATCGGTTCATAATCATGGTTGCCACTAGAGCCAAAAATAATCTACCAAAATGTTTATTTCTATAGAAAATTTTGTCAAAATTTTATTTCTATAGAAAATTTTGTCAAAATTTTATTTCCTTAGAAGAAAATTTTGTTAAAAATTTTATTTCGGTTCATAATAAATTATCAGTTCATTTTTTTCCAAATTTTATCTTCTATAGAAAATTTTGTAAAAAGTTTTATTTGTCTATAGAAAATTCTTTGTTAAAAATTTTATTCTGTAAGAAATTTTTGTCAAAATTTTCCTTTTATAGAATATTTTGTCAAAAATTTTTTATTTCTTATAGAAAAATTTTGTGAAAAATTTATATTTCTATAGAAAAATTTTGTAAAATTTTTATTTCTGCTTAGGAAAATTTTGTCAAAATCTTTATGTCTACTTTGTCAAACTGGAAATTATATACGTATTGGATCGATCTCTTTTTGATTTAATATATACCACGTATGGACTTACATACAATTTAGAGATGGGTGTTAGGAGGTTTTAAGATACCTTGCCATCGGCAAGCGTTACCGCAACTTAAGTATGTATTTCATTGTGGATGGCAGTGTTTAGAAGAAGTTTCTACGCAATCCATGATGGAGGGGTACATAAGCTTCGGCGTGGCCGAACTTACGGGCCGTATTACTTGTTTTGTGTACTAATAAAAAAAACAAAATTGATGCCCATGTTGCAAATCCACTTCCAGGTAAATGTGAATCAATTCCACGATTTTCGTGTCCTACAATCCACTTTCACCGGAATTTTCGTGAAATCAATTCACTTGCAAGTCTTGGTGAAAGTTGAATTATGTCCAAGATGGGTGTATTTCCGGTTAAAAAAGTTAACTGGCGTAAAAAATTTTAAATGTTTTATATTTAATATATGAGTTTTATTAAAACTGCGTCATTTTTAATTTAAAAAAATAATAAATTATAATAAGTCTATTGATTCCACTTATTTTGATTTCCGCCTTAGTGGATTTTAGAACACAAAATTTTCACGTTCGTGGATTTGACGTGAATAGTGGAAGTGGAATTGAAGTGGATATCGGAACATGGGTGTGAGTTATATTTAAGCAAGTTATTTAATTAGCCTAATGACACATTTCGTTAATAAAACAAAGCTGTTGCAACCAGTGTATGCCCATCCATTTCATCAAATGTCGTTAATGTCACTAACATGAACCTTAAATGGCACATGATGTCACACCCCATCCGAACAAAAGAAAAAAAAATTGAAAACTTCATTTAAATCACATCTAAATGAAAAAGAAAAAACATTTTGCAGTTTATTTACGAAACCCAACCAAAAAGTTGGTAAACAGTGTTCAGTGTGTCCTGAAGTGCTTTCCAAAATGACAGCTGGATTTCAAAAATTTTTGCCACAAAAACGCACAAAAGTTGGCTTTAACTTCGCTAACACTCTTCTACGTTTTTTTTTGTTTTCTATTTTGGTAAAAGCTTGGTAGGGTGTTTTTTTGATTTTTTTTTTGCTGAAACCTAAAAGGGAGCTAGTCAATGGATGTTGGTGTTGAAGTTGATGATGTTAATGTTGGATATGCTTGAAGCTCTAGGGTCGAATTGGGTTAGCTTGGTGCTTTGGTTTGCTTTGGAGCAGGCAGGCAGGCAGATCAACAAAAGTTATTGTTGCCTCATTCGCCATCAGTTGCATTTGCAGTGTTAGTGGCAATGGCATCATCACCATTACCATCACCAACACCAGCACTAGCTCCAGCTCCAGTTCATGGTTGCCGGTTGTCATGTTCTGCATTATGTTGCTATATCCAACTGCTTGCAACTGTGGAAGAGTTTATCTTTGCAAAACACCCTAGATGTTTGGTTTTTATGCTGCTTGCTGCTGTTGCTCCTATTGCCGATGTGTATAAGAGACAGGTGTTCTTGGCGAATGCATTTTCTTGCTTACCCAACATGGCTGAATGGAGGATATGTCAAGCTTAAAATAAACACAAAGGAAGTCCCATTTTATATAACAATTGGAAAAATGTCGAAAAGGAAATACTGACACCGAACACCACAGTACAATACCATCATCGGGATCCTTTTGAAAATAATTGTGACGGTATCACCATAATATGGGCGAATCAAAAAAATACAAAACTTTTTGAGGTCTTATATTGTCCAACTAAATGAATTTACGACAATGGACGTATTAAGGGGATGAATGTGATGCTTCCCAGATGATATATCAGGGACCTTTTATATGGGAATGTGAACTTATTGTGTTGCAGTATGACAAGTAAAAGATTTGGCCAGCATATACATAAGTAAGGAGGAATAAGTCCATCATAATCCAAAGAAACAAAACATAAAACTTATCGAAACCTACCATATCAAAAAAACATAATTTTTTTTTTTTTCAAAATATTTTTAGAAATTAAAATTTTGACAAAATTTTTATAGACATAAAATTTCAACAAAATTTTAGTAGACACTAGCGTAACCCGGCCGCGCTTCGCTGGTGCGCCTTCCGAAGTGTTTTTGTAAGAACATTTTGGCGTTAACTTAGTGCCAAACGCAATATCCTTCGTGCTTGAAAAACAAATTCGAAAAAGATTTGAAAATTCTTTCAAAAAAAACAAAAATCGGGGAACCCCCCGCTACTTGGCTTTTTGTTTATAGAAATACAAATACGGCGGATATGCATATGTAAAACGGTTCGTCTTAAAAATGGTCGGGGAAGTGGGGTGTACCCTTTCCTGGCCAAATTTTTTAAATAATTGTTCTGTATTCAGTAGTTGGACAATGCTTCTATATTTCTTGTGAATTTAAATGTGGAAATATAATCCTTCTCCTCAACATATCTTGAAAATTAAGGCAACTATATTATAATAACATAACAAACAAAGAATTACTGTTTTCAATTCAAATACAGGTCGGAAAAAGCCAAAAGTAGTAAAAAATTTACACAACAGCATTAACATTTGCTAAAATGTTGGAAATGAGGCAACCTCTACGTTTGGCTGGCCAATTTCATGTAAATTTAAAAGTTCTTTACTAAAAAGTAGTCTGGCAGAGCTTGTTCAAAAATACATAAATAATTATGTACCGAGTTCGCCATTTACGGACAACCCTCTAGCTTTCAATTTAAGGACAAAAAGGAACGCCTCTGCCCTCCTTCGCTCCCCACTCCGATCGATACGGAGCTATGAGTTAGCAATTATATTAATTTCACAATTAATTCTATCGAAGTAATCGACAAGTTATTCAATTTTCCCCCTTCCCCAACCAGATATATGCTGAAAAAATCATATACTAATTTAAAAATCATGTAATAAATTATAAATCAACCTCCTCCCACGTTCCCTGTAAATTTCAAGTAGATCGGCGATTGTTTAAATTTTGGCTCTATTCTTTTAAAGCGACGGTCACTTAACCCCGCTAGCAATATCGAGCAAAGCACCGTAGTGAATAGCAACCCTAACCTTCCTGAATTCCCCTTGAAAACTTTCCTTCAAGTGTGGGGCAAGGCAAGGTTCCCCTTCGTTCAATAACCTTCCCCCACCGCCGACGCCAAAATGTCGAAAAAAAAAAAAAAAGGTGATGTAGCGTGTAGGCGTACCTTTTGTAAACGATCTCAGAAAATGTCAAGCAAATTAATAAGGCGCCAAAAGGGCTTTCCGTTCGGCAAATAGTCATAAAATCAGGTATCAACTTTAATATCGTAACCTCTACGCCATCCTCTGTAAATTTCAAGTAACTCGTAAAAGTTTAATTGTTTCTCTGTATGTACCCTTAAGAGAAGGCGGATGTCTCCCTATGCCCTTTTATTTTTATTAAAAAATCAGGAACCTGATATAAATTTCATAACCTCACCCATTTTTTCCGTAAAATTTCAGTCGGGGGAGTTTAGTTTTGTTTTCACTGTACTTTAAAAAAAAGTCGGGCAAAGGGGTGGTCCCCCTCCCCCGACAAATATGCGAAAAATAATGTAGCGGGGATTTTTGTCTAGATGCCAAACGCCAACATTCAATGAAAATTTCAAGCAAAATCGCATAACTTTTGTTCCAAGTTTTAAAAAGTAAGGGCAAAGGGGGAGGTCCCCCTCCCCATCCAACATATGAAATCATCGGGTACCGCCCCCATATTAAATTCCATAAACATCATCAACATGTCTCTCTGTAAATCTCAAAGATAATTTAGGAGAATTTTAGTTTTTTCACTGTACTTTAAAAAAAAGGTCGAACAAAGGGGAGGCCCCCCCCGCGCCACCAAATATGCGACAATAAAAAGTACGGATCTTTGTCTAGAAATGCCAACCCTAATCTTCAGTGAAAATTTCAAGAAAACCGGTCAACTCTGGTCCAATTTTCAAAAAGTCGCGCGAAAGGGAAGTTCCCCTCCACGACCAGGTGTCAAAAAAATGAGTCCTATTTTCACCAGCATGAAACGCCCCCTACGATCTCTGAAAGTTTCAACGTAAATTGGTTAGCCGTGTTCGGAGGCGCAACTCGGGAACATAACAAACAAACAAACAAACAAACATAAGATTGAATTTTATATATAGTAGATAAAGATTTTTGATCAAAATGTTTTATAGAAATGAAATTTTCAGCAAAATGTTTATGGAAAAATAAAAAGTTTGACAACATAGTTCATAGAAATAAAATTTTGGCGAAAATTTTTCTAAGAAAGAAGAAGTTTTGACAAAAATTTTTAGATAAAATAAAATTTTAACAAATTTTCTAATAAAATACAAATTTTGAAAAAAATTTGTTCTATAAATCAAATTTTGACAAAATTTTTATAAGGAACGTCCGAAATTTGAAATTTAAAATTTTTCGTATAGAAATAAAAGGATTGGTCCAAATTTTCGTATAAATCGAACTACACTTTGACAAAATTATACTAATTATAGAAAATTTTTCTATAGGAAAGTACAATTTTTCAATTTCTCAATGGAAATTAAAGATTTTGACAAAATTTTAGTATAGAAATGAAATTGTTGAAACCCAAATTTCTATAGAAATAAAAAGTTTGACCAAAGAATGTTTCTGGCTAGAAATATTGAATTTCTAAAGAATTAATTTTTGAAATAAATTTTTCTAAGACAAATAGAAATTTTGACAAAGATTTTTAGAGTAACAATATTTTAGACAAATTATGAATTATAGAAACAGACTTTTCATGAATAAATATTATTCAAATTTTCAGATTGGAAATGTAATAGATTTAAATAAAAGATGATGAAAATGTACATTTCTAAATAAAATTTACTTTATAGAAATAAAATTGTTGACGCTTAAATTTTTCTGATAGAATAAAGTTCTGCACAAAATTTCTCGGTAGAAATAAAATTTTTAGCAAAATTTCTGAAAAGAATATAAAATTTAGACAAAATTTCTAATAGAAATAGAAATTTTGACTAAATTTATATAGAATAATTACAATTTATAGAAATAACGTTTTTCAAATATATTATTTGTGAGCATCGACATAAATAATAATTTCATATTTCTATGGAAATAAATTGTTGAAAAGAATTTTTCTAAATAGAAATAAATATTTGCGAAACGGCAACATTATATTATAGAGAAATAAAAGTTTCATTCTATAGATAAAAATCTAATTTCATAGCCAAATAAATTTTGGCTAAAATTTCTGAGAGACTAATTTTGAAATTGCTAAGAAATATAATTCACATAAATTTTCTATAGATAATTGGAAAATTGTATAGAAATAATATTGACAAATTATTTCTATAAAATAAAAATTTATAGGCAAAATTATATATTTACTAGACAATTTTTTCTATAGAAATATAATTTTCAATTATTTCTATGGAAATAAAATTTTGAAAAAATTTGTATATAGAAATAAAATTTTGACCAAATTTTCTAAAAACAAAGTTGCAATTCTTGAAATAAAATTCTGACTAAATTTCCTATATAAAATTTACTGACAAATATTGTGCTAAATAAAATTGAGTTTTTCTAATGAGGAAATAAATTGACAAATTCTAATAGAAATGATGAACTAATAGAAAAAAATTTGACAATTTCTATAGATAATATCAATTAATTGACAATTGTTCTAGTAGAATAATTCCATTCCTACATTGGAGAAATTGTTGAATTTATTACAGATAAAGACGACCATTCTAGAAATATTTTGAAAATTTTCATAGAATCTTTATTTACGATTATCTATATTGCGTTGATAGTTTTGGCTGCAAGACAGGGAGTGCTGATGAGAAGTGTGGTTAATTCCGACGAAACAGCTGTACACTCCAACCATCTTGCAGTCTATAGGGCTTTTGACCCAAATCAAGATTGACAAGGGCATTACTGTTGTCCTCTGTTGGTAAGACTACACTTGTAGTTTAGTGCAATGCAATGGCTTGTAAGCTGAAGATCAAAAACAACAATAAGCGAAATAAAATATTAGACACAAATTTTCTATAGAAACTAAAATTTTGACAAAATTTGATATATCTTATTGGACAATTTTTCTTATAGAAATATAAATTTCATTTTCTATGGAAATTAAATTTTAGAACAAAATTTGTATAAGAAATAAAATTTTGACCAGAATTTTCTATAGAAATATAAACGTTTGACAAAATATCTCGTTCTATAGAAATAGAAAATTTTAAACTAAATTTTCTATAGAAATCAAAATATTTGACAAGAATTTTTCTAAAAGGAAATTAAAAATGTTGGCAAAAATTTTTCTATGGAATAAAAATTTTGACCGAAAATATTTTCTTATAAAAATAAAATTTTTTGACAAAAATTGTTCAAAGAAATAAATTCTTTAAGCTAGTCTTTTCTTACAGAAATATTTTGAGCAAAATTTGTTATAGAAATATAAAATTTTGACAAAAATTAATTCTGTAGAAAATAAATTTTGAGAATAAAATTTTCTAAAGAAGACTAAAATTTTGACAAAAATTTTCTATAGACATAAATGTTTAACATAAAATTTTCTCTGATAGAAATAAAATTTTGGTAAAAAGATATTTTATAAGCAAAAAAATATTTGAAAAAAAATTATGCTAGAGAAATAACAATTATGACAAATTTTGTCTTTAGAAATAAATTTGACGCAATTTTCTATAGAAATAGGAAATTTTGACAAATTTTCTTTACAAAAGAAATTTTGAAAAAAAATTTTTACAATAATTGAAAATTTCGAAAATAGAATTTTGAAAAAAGTTTTCTATAAGAAATAACAATTTTGAAAAACAAAAATTCACGTATTCAGCCTGCCTTGAAACTCTTCGGCCGTCTTTAAAGTTTCACCTAATATTTTAAATAGCACACATTCTGCCTTAAAGCATTATGCAGTAGCACAAAAAAAAAATCTTCATAGCAATTAAACCCACCGAATGATTTTCCGTCAGATAAGTACACCGTCTCTCCAAGGTCAAGTATAGAATAACTTTTAAAAGCAATTCGAAACGAAACAGCAACCAAATGGCTAGACGCCAAAAAAAACCACGAATATTAACTTTTCATTAATGTTTACAGCAAACAATCTACTATTCGCTCTCTAAATTAGACAAAAGCAGGAGAGGGCAAATCGAGAAAGAAGGATAATGACTTATTATGATGATGAAGCATTTTAACAATTTCAACACCAATAACAAACCGCATACTAAAAAAAAATGGAAATATTTATACTTTCAATGTATTTATTACCGCTTTTTGTTTATCTTTCAAAAATGTTTTTTTTTTTGTTTGTAGACCAAAAATAGGTTTGCTGGTTAGCCTTTGTGAATTAGTCTCCCAAGGACAACTTTAAAGGTCTGTGGGTTTTCTTATGGAAATTTACAGATAATAAATCTTCAAGGTTAGAAGGTGTTGCTAGACATCCAGAATAAAATATTTTGATTGATTTTTATACCCTTTCACCAACTACTGTGGTACAGGGTATAATAAGTTGTGCATTGTAATGTAACGCCAAGAAGGAAAGTTTGGAGACCCATCGTTTAGTATGATCGTTTAGAATTATTCTTGAGTCGATTTGGATGTCGCGTCTGTCTGTCTGTCTGTCTGTCTGTCCGTCTGTCTTGTCCCTGTCTTGTTGATGTATTTTTGTGTGGCAAAGTACAACTCGGCAGTTTTAAGTCCGTTGTCCTACCTTTGGTGGCAGGGTCTGTTTCGGCTCAAAGACCATCCTATTGATCTGAAAAAAATCAGTTCAGATTTAGATATAGGCTGCCTATATATTTTTTCACGACGTACTGGTCATAATTGCGTGTAAATATCAAACCGATCTTCCTCAATTCCGTACATCCGAATATTTTATGAGTCTCGCGGCAAACTTGCAAAATATCAGCCCAAATCGGTTTCAGATTTATTAGTTCCATTCGCTTTCCATCCGAAAATTTACACTCATATTGGCCCCAACAGAAAGGCCCAATTTATTTGCTATCGCGATTTAGTTTGAAAATTTTGCACAGGGAAGTCAGAATTAGCAATTGAGCTATGGCGTGTCAAATTTGGTTTGAAATCGTTTTCAGATTTAGATATAGCTTGCCAATATATAGCTTTCAGCCGCCGATTTAGCACTCATATGACGCACAGAGGCCAATTTTTTTTGCTTCCGATTTAGTTTGAAATTTTGCAGCAGTGGAGGTAGAACTAGCATTGTAGCTATGCGTGCCGAAATTTGGTTGAAATCGTTCAGATTTAGATATATGAATCCCATATATATGTTTTTCTGATTTCGACAAAAAGGGGGTGGTCAAAATTACCGAAACATTTTCCGCCTTGTAAGAATCGCCACGGCTTCGAAAAGTTGTAAAAAATTACTCTAATTTTCCTAAAACTTCTAATAACAATTATATATCGAGCGAATAAATCATAATAAACTTTTGCGAAATTTCCTTAAAATTGCTTCATATTTAAATGTTTCCCCATATTGTATATAATAACCTTCACAGCACTAATGTGGTAGCAGGGTAATAATAAGTTTTGTGCATTTGTAGTGTAACGCCAAGAAGGAGTTATTCATAAACCAACCTTATATAGTATAACGGATCGCTTTAGAATTAAAAATTCTGAGTCGATTTAGCGATGTCCGTCCTGTCTGTCCGTCTGTCTGTCCGTCTGTCTGTCTGTTGATGTATTTTCTGGTTGTGGGCAAGTCAGCTCACAGTTTTTGTCCCGATTGTCCTAAAATTTTGGTATAGGGGTCCTTGGTTTTCGGCTCAAGACGATCCCTATGTGTTGATTTTGGAAAAATTGGGTTCAGATTTAGATAATAGCTGCCATATATACTTTTCGCGCGATCTGGTCATAAATTGGCGTGTAATATCAACCGATCTTCCTAAAAATTCCGTACATCCGAATATTTTATGGGTCTCGAAAAAAACTTGAAAAATATAGCCAATCGGTTAAGATTTAGATATAGCTCCCCATCATAATAAGCTTTTGGCCGCGATTTACACTCATTATTGCCGCACAGAGGTGCCAATTTTTTTGCTCCAATTTAGTTGAAAATTTTGCATAGGGGAGTAGAATTAGCATTGTACTATGCGTGCCAAATTTTGGTTGAAATCGGTTCAAAGATTTCGATATAATCTCGCATATATAGCTTCGCACGCCCATTTAACACTCATATGACCACCAGAGGCCCAATTTTTAACTCCGATTTAAGTTGAAATTATGCACAGGGAAATAAAATTAGCATTGCTTGCTATGCGTGCTTAAAAATTTGGTTGAAAGATCGTTCAGATTTGGATATATCTGCATATATAGGCTTTCGCCCGATTTATACTCAATATGACCACAGAGGCCAATTATTTACTCGTTAGTTGAATTTTTGCAGCAGGGCAGTAAGAATTAGCATTGATAGCTTGCGTGCTAAATTTGTTGAACAATCGTTCCAGAATTTAGATATATCGCTCATTTTGTTTTTTTGTTTCGCTGGTATTTTTTGTATCCTGATGTGAGTTGTAAAAATGACTCTAATTTTCGCTAAACTTCTAGATACATGATATATGCGAGCGATAATCATAAATAAACTTTTACCGAAAAAATTTCTTATAAATTGCTTCATATTTAAATGTTTACCCCATACTTTTTTTACTAACATTGTGTTCCAAGCTAGGGGTGCCGGTTAGGTCTATAGATTTTGTAAAGAAGTCTATCAAATTCTGTCCAGATCGAGTGGTATTTAAATGTATGAATTTGACGGAGTTATATGGTATCGATTTGATCTCGAGTGGTGCGGGTATAATAATATGTCCGGCCCCGCGGGGGCGCCGGGCGGCGCGCGACTTAGACCTTTCCCTTAACTTGTTTTATAATGTAAACGTTAAAATAAATAAGTTTCTCGTAGTAAAATTTAAATGTCCTGATAAACTCGCGTCGTCCGTGTGTCCGTCTGATGAATCCGCGTTATTATCTGCGAAACATATATTATTAGAACATTTGGTCAACATTTCTTATCTATAAAAAATTTGGTTAGCCAATTTTATTTACTATAGCAAATTTTGATCAAAATTTTATATCTATAAGAAAATTTTTGTCAAGTTTTGTTTCTATAGACAACTTTTTTACAAATTTTATTTTTCTATAGAAAAATTTTTGTCATTTTATATCTTGATTTTCCCAAAATTTCGTTTCTATAGAAAATTTTATTTCTAAAATAAAAAATGTTGGTTAAAATTTTATTTCCCATAGAAATTTGTCAAAATTTAATTTTCTTAGAAACTGTTGTTAACATTTTTTTCTATAAAGAAAATTTTGTCAAAAATTTAATCTTCTATAAGAAAATTTGGACCCAAGTTTTAATTTCATAGAAAATTTTTATTAAAAGATTTAATTCGCATAGAAATATTTTGTCAAGATTCTATTTCCAATAGAAAATTTTTGACGAAATTTTTTTTTTCGAACATTTTTCGTTGCGGAATTTTTTTTTACTACAAAGTTTTGTTTCTGTAGAAAAATTTATTTGTTTTTGTGTAGTTTTCTCAAAAAAATTTGTTTCTTAAAAATTTTCTCTTTTTTCCGTTTTTTTCATTTTTTTATTATTTTTTCTTTTTTTATAACGTCAATTTTGTTCCTATTTTTCATAGAAAATTATTATTCACTTTTCTTACGAAATTTATGTCGGTTTTTCTTTCTATGGTTATGTCCAAACTTATATTTCTATAGAAAGTTTTCTCAAAATTTCATTTTTTGTTTTGTCAAATTTTATTTAAAATAGAATTTTGTAAAAAAATTACAATATTCTATTGAAAATTTTGTTAACTTTTTTTGCTATTTTATTCTATAAGAAAGTTTTGAAACCAATTTTTATTTCAATAGAAAATTTTTATTAAAAATTTAATTCGCATAGATATTTTGTTTAAGAATTCCTATTGCCAATAGAAAATTTTGTCAAATTTTTCAAAAATATTTATAGAGAATTTTTGTTAAAACCTTTAATTTCTATTAGAAAAATTTTGTCAAAATATTAATTTCTATAGAAAATTTTGTCAAATTTTTTATCTTCTATAAAAAAATTTTTTGTTAAAATTTTTTTTTGCTATAGAAATTGTCCTCAAAAATTTATTTCTAGTCGAAAAATTTCTGCAAATTTTTTTCTGTAGAAAATGTTGTCAACATTTTATTTCTATAGAAAATTTGTTAAAACTTTATTTCTATAGAAAATTTTGTCAAAATTTATTTCTATAGAACTTTTTGTTCAAAGTTTTTATTTCTAAAAGAAAATTTCGTCAAAAATCGTTATTTCTATAAAAAAATTTTGATCAAAATTTTATTTCTATAGAAAATTTTGTGAAAATTTCATTCTATAGAAATTTTTTCAAAATTTTATTTGCTATAGAAAATTTGTGAAAATTTTTTTGCAAGTCGGAAAATTTTGTCAAAATTTCATTTGCTATAGAAAGTTTGTCAAAATTTCCATTTCCTATAGAAAGTTGTTGTCGAAAAATTTATTTCTAAAGAAATTATGTCAAAATTTTATTTCTATAAAGTAAATTTTGTCAAAATTTTATTTATATAAGAAATTTTGTTAAAATATTTTAGATTCTATAGTGAAACTTTTGTCAAGAATTACATTTGTGATAGAAAATTTTTGTCAAAATTTTATTTCTATTAAGAAAAAAATTTTTTCCAATTTTTATTTCTATAGAACATTTTGTCAAATTCATTTCTATAGAAAGTTTTGACAAAAATTTATTCTAAAGAAAATTAATGTCAAATTTTATTTTCTAATAGTAATTTTGTCAAAATTTTATTTCTTATAGAAGATTTTGTCAAAATTTTCATTTCTATAGAAAATTTTGTCAAAATTTCATTTCTATAGAATATTTTGTCAAAATTTCATTTCTATAGAAAATTTTGTCAAGACATTTTTTTTCTAATGAAAATATGTCAAAATTTACATTTCGTATATTAAATGTGTCAAAGTTTTATTTCTATGGAAGATTTTGTCAAATGTTAAATTCTATACACAATTTGTTAAAATTTTATTCCTATAGTAAATTTTGTCAAAATTTGTTTCTAAGAACAAATGTCCCTAAAGAAGATGTCGCTAAATTCCTGAAAGAAAATTTTCTCAAAATGTTAAATTCTATACACAATTTTGTTAAAATTATATTTCTAATAGAAAATGTTGTGAAAATTTTTATTTCTATAGAAACTATTGTGAAAATTTTTATTTCTATAGAAAATATTTGTGAAAATTTATTTCCTATAGAACATTTTGTCAAAATTTTTGATTTCAATCAGAAAATTTTGTCAAAATTTCATTTCTATACAAAATTTGTCAACATTTCATTTTATAGAAAGTTTTGTCAAAATTTTATTCGCTTTAAAGAATTTTGTCAAAATTCTATTTCTATAGGAAAAATGTTGTGAAAATTTTATTTCTATAGAAAATTTGTGTCAAAATTTTTATTTTCTATAGATAATTTTGTCAAATTTATTTCTATAGTAAATTTTGTAAAATTTTATTTATATAGAAGATTTTGTCAAAATTTTTTAGTTCTTTAGTAAACTTTTTGTCAGAATTTCATTTGTATAGAAAACTTTGTTCCAAAATTTTTTTCTATAAAAATTTTTTCTAGTATTTTTATTTCTATAAGAAAATTTTGTCAAAATTTTAGTTTCTGTAGAGAAATTTTTGTATACTTGGATTTCGATAGAAATTCTGCCAAAAATGTGTTCTAAGAAAATTTTGGTTTATAAAATTTTATTTCTATTATAAACATTGAATATCACCAATCTACCAAACAGTAAAAATTTCGCAATTTTTTACAACAGATAAATTCCGAAACTGCAAATTAATTTCTTGTCATTTTTTCCCGAAAAATGGTAATTCATCTCCTCCGGGGATCGCGGTTAATGCATTGTTATCACCAACATATAATGTTTTAAGGAAAAAAAAACTTCTCTTTTAAAAATCTTTGATTGGTATAACTTTTCTATAATAAAGAAATTGTACGAAATTCCCCTGAAAATAGGATTAAGTAAAACCAAGTAACCATCCATATGTGTGAATACCTCTGATAAAAGTTCATAAACGTTTCGATCCCTGCAAAAGGATGTGAAATATTTGTTAAGGCGATGGAAAAGCCATCCTAGGAAGCATATAAACACTTCAAAATTTGAGTCTTTGCCCACGTTCCATTCAATGTTCATCAGTTTACGCTTAAAGGCGCATTGAAGTTTTGTATTTTGTAGTTTTGACGTTCCTTCACTAGTCAGCTTTTTCGCGGTTTTGACTATTTCCCAGTTGCGAAGAATGTACCAAATTGCTGCCCCCACCATCATCACCAACCAACATCATAGCTCTTCCTCACTCGAAGTGCATTGGCGAAAAGTTTGATGGTAGTGAGTCATGCATAACAATAAACAAAAGTGTTGTCTTTTTTCTGGAGAAGTTGTAGTTCCTGTCGTTTTTTATTTGTCTGTGTACTGGTTACCCAGATTCCAGAAACTTTTTCTTTATAAGGATTTTTTTTGTGATCCTCCTCACTGTATCAACAGAGGAAAAGTTGTTTTCTCTGGGAAATGGAGGCAAAAAAAAAAAAAAGACGAAATTATGATAATGCTCCACATAATTAAGCAAATATTGTGGCAGTAGAAGTTCGTTCGGGTTCATTACAAGATAAAAGTTTTCTTAATATAATTATGGGTGTTAATAACCAAGGGTATTAACGATAAAATGAATGAACAAACTTTTTTTTCGGTGATAACTCTCTGCACTGTTTTTTTGTGGTTATTGGTTAGGAATTGTGTTGTGTTGTTTATAAGCTGCCGCAAGGGAATTAGTTTATCAATAAAGATTAGAAACTTTGTCTCAAGATGAAGTGTAACGATAATGATAAGTTTTTTTGCCAATCAATTTATTTGTTTTATTTGGTCATAACAAATA
>PGFW01038133.1:9447-23283 GCA_003123925.1 Haematobia irritans | reverse complement strand
GCATATGCTAACCTACACATAGTATTTAGAAATCGTATCTATCGTAACATTTTCAAAACGAATACCCCTCTCTAGTCAAATTTCCTCTAAAAATCATCATACCATAATAAATCATGGTAAAAACAAACTCTCGAATATCAAACCAAACAGAACGACAACAGTTACAGTGTAGAAAGCAATGCTATTAAAATTAAATACAGAATTAAATTTTTTGAAAAAAAAAAACAAGAATACGCGTTAATAGAATTTTTGCCTTAGAAAATGATTTGTTTAATATTCTAATAAATAATAATAATGAAATGGAAAGCCTAAATAGCTTTTTAGATCGGTTAGTAAATAATTTTGTTGTTAGACTCGTTAATATATATATAAACAAAAAAAAAAGATTTTGAGATATAAATTTCGTATTAAAGAGATAGATCGTGTCATCCATCCATAGATTCCTCACAATATAAAAAGCACTGTAAACCTTTAAAGAAGCTTACCAAGAAGAGTATAAGCTAAATGTTTTATATAACTTTAAATGTAAAACGCTAAAGAACTATGTGTATTTTTGAAGTTTTTTAAAGTTTTTCGTTCATTATCAAAATATAAATGCTTTTTTTTTGGAATATCATTTTTGTTTATTGTTTAGTTATTTTCATTATTTTTTATTTTTTTTTTATTTCTATAACAATAACATTTCACAAATAAAATATATTTTATCATATCTAAAATACTCGCTAACCTCACATTGCTAAAATTATTCAGCAAAAAAAAAAACAGAACAACTTTAAATAAAATAATTAAACTACTTCTTGACAACACCCTTTTTCCGCTTTACCATTTTTACAGTCTAAACATAAACGGATAAGGATCATTCCCCATTTTCACCTACATAACCCATTCTTGTCTATACATTCACACACCCCACACTTGTCAATACACTCTCCAACCACACAAGCAGATGCTTTCAAGCGCTTCAACAATAGACCAACTTTTAGTAAATTTAACGCTTGCACAACATAACTCACAACACTCTCTCTCTTCTCCCTTTTTCTTCTCTCGCTTGATACTTCTATGTTTTAGTAAGGTCACGCGAACTAAAACGCAAACCGTGAATTAGTCGCTGAGCTATAAGGTGGTGTGATATATTTGATGCAAATGGGAAACGTTAAAAATGTGTTAATGCATTTTAAATGTGAAAGCAAAATATGAAAATTCCAGAGATTTAACAATATCAAAAAATAAATTTTATGAAATAAATGTAGTATTCATTTAATTTTTGGCAGAAATTATAAACAATTTTAACTAAATTAACAATATGAACAATTCAGCGGTGATTTCAAAGAAGATAAACGATAATTGTATTAAATTTTATTTTAGTGCTTCAATTAGTGGTTGAGGAAGTTATAAAGAATTTCAACTAAATTTAAATGTTAAGAAGTACACTGAGAAAAATTCGTATCCTTTTCTACTTACAAAATCATTCTTTTGGTTAATTTTTTTTTCTATATTTACAATAGTAAAAATTTTGTGACAAACATAAAAAAAGTTACCAAAAATATTTTTAATTCAGCGAAGTTGACTTCGAAGAAGTTGAAAATCGTATATCAATTTAAAAATTAATTGCGTACAATTAACTTCTTAATTACACTTAAATTAAATCTATCCACATTAATCATTTTAATTAAATACAAAATAATATAAATAATTAAAATAAAAATAAAAGATAAAAATCAATTGTATGAAATAATGTAGTGTTCGCCACTTAATCTTTTGACAGAAAATTTATACGAAAAGCCAATCTTTTACCATCACAATTAAAATATGCAAACAATTCTGAGATTTAAACGATTATCAAAAAAATTAATTTTATTAAATTTGTATTTTAGTCGTATTAATTTATTGTTGAAGAAAAATTATAAAGAATTTTAATAAATTAAAATTAAACAGATACACTGCAGACAAAATTCGTTGTTCTTTTCAGCTCTACAATATTTTTTGTGTTTAATTTTTTTAATATTTACAAGAGAGTAAATTTTGTGGACAACATTAGAAAAAAGGTTCCAAAAATATTTCAATTAGGAAGTTGATTGAAGTTGAAATCGTAAATCAATGTAAAAATTAATTGCTACAATTAAACTGTCTTAATTTACATTAAATTTAAATGTATCCCAATTATTATTTTAATTCAATTAAAAAATATCAAACAATTAAAAATTAAAAAAAAGAATATTCTGAATTTAAAGAAAATAATAGAGAAGGCTTCAGTGCGTTTAAAACTAGATAGTGCTCCATAGTGTAATAGGCACTTTTAGTTTACATGTCGTTATCCACAATGGGACTGAATAGGTCTAAGTGAGCCTGAAACCTTAATCGGGCTGCCACTTTAACCTAACCTTGAATTTAAGATGAATTTTTTGGGGTAATAATTAGCTTTTATTTTTCATAAAAAAAATCTAAGCTATAATTCCTAAATGTGGGAAAATTCCATAAAAATAATTATAAAATTCCTATAAAACAAAAATAAACTTTTACAAGAAAATTAATTAAAATTAAAGAATAAATAAATAACAATTACAATAATGAAATTTAATTAATCTTTCATGTCCCTCACCAACAATACGGTATAAAAAAAAAACAGATGTAAAACTTTAATTTGAATAATTAATGCTCTTATTTGAACCAGAATTTTTTTCGTGTACTTGGTTCTCAAAATTTTCTGATAAATATGTTTTCTAGAAAAATATTTTTAAATATATTTTGTCAGTATTTGCATTATGATATATTTAAAAACAAAAGTTTTATACTATAAAAATAAATTAAAAAAGAGAGAAAATCTAATCTTAACAGTTGTATTAAACGCTCTTCCATTATAATTTCGACTTTAACACGAATTTGTATGAGTGATAATTAGCTTCTACTTTTCATAAAAAAAAACTCTAACTATAATTATAATTGGAAAATCTCATAAAAAATATAAATTCCTATAAATTATAAGAAATTAATGTTAAATTAAAAATAAATAAATAATAATACAAGAAATATTTAATTAATCTTCATGCCCCTCACCCAAACAATAAGAATAAAAAAAACCAATTAAAAACTTTAATTGAAATAAATTAAATGTCTAATTGAATCTGAATTTTTTCTTATCTGTCTCAAAATTTTCGATTCCCAAAAAATTAAAAAATTTCATATGCTTGTTACTATTGAATTAAAGAATGATTATGAAATAAATTAACCTTTTCAATGTCTCTACCCCACAAAATAATAAGAATAAACAACCAAAAAAATTTAAAACAATTTTGGTGTCTCAAAATTTTCGATCCCAAAAATTGAAAATTTCATATGCTTTCTATATTGAATTTACAATTTAATCCTTCATGTCCCTTCCGCAACAATAGAATTGAAAAAACAATTTAAAAAATTTTAAAATGAATTCAATTAATTTTGTAATTGAATCAGAAATTTTTTCAGTGTTCTACTTGCGGTGTCTCAAAATTTTCGATTCCCAAACAATCTTAAAAATTTTCATATGCCTTTATATGATTAAATTAATAAATAGAATTAAATAATCTTCATATACCCACACGAAACAATAAGATTGAAAAACCAATTTTAAACATTTTAAGAATGAAACAATTAATTTCATATTGGAATCAGAATTTTTTCAAGTGCCTACCTTGGTGTCTCAAAATTTCGATTTCCAAAAAAATGGAAAACTTCATAGGCTTTTACATTATTTAAATTAATAATTTTATGGAATTAAATTAATCTTCATGTCCCTCGCTAACAATAAGATGAAAAAAATATAAATTTTTAAGAATGAAAAAGCAATTTAAACATTTATGAATCAATTTAATTTCATAATTGAATCCACGAATTTTTTGGTTATACTTGGTGCTCTCAAAATTTCGATGCCAAAACGAAAAAATAAAATTTCATATGCTTTTAATATGAATAAATTAATAAACTTATGAATTTAATTAATGCTTCATGTGCCCACGAAACAATAAGAATGAAAAAAAAAAAACACATTTAAAAATTTGTAAGGAATGAAAAATTTCATAATTGAATTCAAAATGATTCTCAGTGTACTTGGTGTCTCAAAATTTCGATTTCCAAAAAATGGAAATTATTCATAGGCGTTTTATATTATTTAAACTTTAATATATTATGCAATTTAATGAATCTCATGGTCCCTCTGACCAACAACAAGAATGGAAAAAAAAAAAACAGTTTAAGACAATTTTTAAGAATGAAACAACAATTAAAAAAAAATTTAATTGAATCAATTAATTTCATAATTGAATCAGAATTTTTTCCGTGTACTTGGTGGTCTCAAATATGTTGCGATTACCCAAAAATTTAAAAATTTGTCATATGGCTTTTATAGTTATTTAAATTAATAAGTTGTGGAATCTAACATTAATCTTTCATGTCCCTCGCCAACAATAAGAATGCAAAAAACAATTTGAAAATTTTTAAATGAATCGATTAATTGTAATCTGAATAGAATTTTTTCTTGTAAAACTTGTAGTGCACAAAATTTTCGTATTTCAAAAAAAAAAAAAATTAAAATTGGTCATAGAGTTTTTATAATCAATGGGAATCAATTATAACCTTTTTTAGCGTTTCCCTCAGGGTATAAATTAAAATTTGTGTACGAAAAACACTCAAACCACCATTTTTTCCAGCAGCGATTGATTGTGGTTCGCGTGTGTGTACTTATAAAATTATTTTTTTTGTCTGTATTTTTTTTTAATTAATTATTATTTTTTAATCATTCCCCCCAAAAAGAACGAAAAAAGTACGCTCAAAGCATTAAAAGAATTCCGCCGAAAACGCCATCACAAGTGGGACCGGTGCTTTGAATAGAGTTTATAGAACGCACTATAAAAAACTTCTTTTTAAATTTGTAAAAGTTAATTTGCCACAATAAAAAAAAACAAAACCAAACTTAATATACTTACGTACATTACTTGAGGCCAAAAGAGTTAATGAATGGAACTTACAAAAAGCACAGTACCACTTGACGATTTGCGTAGTCAGGATTTCTTCCCTATTGTCTTTCAAAAGTTCACCGCACACACCCAAGAAAATTCATATGAAAAAATCTTTCAAATTAGTGCTTTTTCACCTACGATTCACCAGTAGGTCTGATTACAAATTTTTTCATCCATGCTACCACCAAATCGCCACCCAAATGAAACCAAACCAACTTCAAAACATCAAACAAAAAAAATAAAACAAAGATGCAAAGAAAGCGCCCCTCCACATGCCCCCTCACCAAACAATAATGAATGGAAAAAAAAACCAGATAATCAACCTTACCAATACTGAAAAAGCTTTACGTCCCGATTGTTGAAAAAGCTTCCGACTAACCCGTTTCAAGCAAAAAAACAAAACTTAAAAGAGATTTAAGAATTGAATTTGGCAGCAATTAATATGTTTTTATGGATACAAAAAAAAATAGAATCAAGACATAACAACATAGTTTGTAAAATCATTATTAAGATACGTTAAAGAAAAACTAAATCAGCTCTGAAAAAAAAATCACAAAGACCACAGAAAGTCTACAAATCATTTAGTGCGGGATAATAACGAAGGGCCAAGTGTCGTTATAAGCTTTGAATACCGCCAACAGAACAAAAGGATTTTTGAATGAGTCCCAGCCACAATCGTATAATCCCAGAAAAACGCTTTTTATTTTTACCAAAATGAAATAAAAACAACTTTTTTAATCAACAACTATAACAACAACAACATCAACAATAAAACACAAAAAACACTAGCAGCTGCATTTTTTCAAATAATCTTTTTTGAAATAAAATTTAATAAAAAAAATACTAAACCCGAACATTATATTTCTCGTCAAGCAGGACAGACAGCATACATAAGGCATATTTCTATTAAGATTCAACCTATTGACATTACCTTATCTATGAATTCATATTCAACAACAACAAATCAATCTTTGTTACCTTAAATTGATATTACAAAAAAAAAAAAACAAAATCATCATACTTAAAGCTAAGAATTTTATTTATTATATAAAAAACTTAAATTCCATTACAAAAAGCTCTTTCCATTATAATAAGAAAATTTCTTGATCTATTATTTCAGTTCTTGCAAAAAAAGACATAGAAGAAAAGTGAAAGAAGTTTTTCCAAAAGAAATTAATCGGCTCATCCTAAATTAGACTATATAAAAAAATTGCACAATTAAAAGAGAGAAAATCTATTCTTAAAAGTTTTTTATAAAAATTTCTAATTGACTTTCTAACAATAGGGCCATTTTGTGTGCTAAAATATTCAAGAAATTCCAAATTCAAAGAGCATGTTTTTATTGCAACAACTTTTATTAAGATCGTTATTAAATATATATACAATTTGTAATAATTTATTTATTTATTTATAATTATTTTCATTTAATTTTTTTCATTTGAGATATTCTCTGATAATATGTTTTTCTATTAAAAGATTTTCTTAAATATATTTAAAACAATGTTTTTTAACTAATTAAAAAAAATAAAAGAAAACCAGAAAATCTAATTCTTAAAGTGTTAAAAGCTTTCTATTTAACTTTCTGATATTTTAAACTCAGGCCATTTTGTTGCTAAATTATTCAAATATTCAAAGCAGCATTGTATTTATTGAAAAAGCTAGTTTTTACAGAAAAGTTCTATTTTAATAAGCAACGTTATTAAAATTATAACATTATAATACATTTATTTATTTATAGAATTATTTTATTTATTTTTTTCATTTGCAGTTATTCTTCTGATAATATGTTTTTCTAGAAAGTTTTTCTAGAAAAGATTTAAAACTGTTTTTTGTATTATTTGTATTATGATTATTATTTTAACAAATTAAAAAAAAAAAAACCAAACAAAATTAAAAAAGACCTGAGAAAATCTAATCTTAAAGATATTTTATAAAAGATTTCTATTGACTTTCTGATTATTTAAATAGACCCATTTGGTGGCTAAATATTCAAATTCAAAAGCGCATTGTATTTTAGAAAGCTATTTACGTTATTAAAATCGTATAATAAATTAAGATTTATTATAATTATTTTATTTATTTTTTTCATTTGAGTTATTCTCTGATAATATATTTTTCTAGAAAGTTTTCTACAAAAGATTTTTAAGATAATTTTTATATTTGTATATATGATATTATTTAAAAACAAAAGTTTTTTTGATAGTAATAAAAAAATAAATAAAGAAAGACATAGAAAAAATCTAACCTGTAAAGCTTTTCTATTTAACTTTCTGATATTTAAATAGGTCATTTTGGCTAAATATTAAAATCAAGAGAGCATTGTATTTTTATAGAAAGCTATTTTGACAGAAATAGTCTTTCTATTTAAGATGTTATTAAAATTATAAAATTATAATAAATTTAATTTTATTTATAATTTTGTTTATTTATTTTTTTTATGTAGTTATTACTCTGATAATATATTTTTTCTATGAAAGTTTTCTCGAAAAGATTTTAATAAGTTTTTTGTATTATTTTTAATGATATATATTTAAAGAACAAAAAGATTTTTTGATACTAATTTTATAAAGCGTTTGTACGGAGTTCTTCCTGCTAAAAAATCAGTTGGCTTATATAAGCCAAAGGGCCTTAATTAAAAGTGGCCTTTCCTTGCAAATTCACGGGAAAAGAAAAAATTCCCAAAAGACCAAATTCAAAGAATAGCATATTTTTTGTTAGTCTATAAATGAAAATTAAATGTAATTCCTTCCCGGAAATGACATGGATATCATTTATTTTTTGGTGTATATTAGCGGATAAATACATAAAAAAATAATAATTTTAAAGCTGTGGCGTCATTTACTTGGAAGACCCTATATCAAAGACAATTTTGTGCAAGGTTTTTTTTAATATACATTACCGAAGGTTTTTAATATACCAGGGGAACATGTAATAAGAATTTTTCAAAATCTCAAATTTTTTAATGACCACTTACAGTTTTAGATCTCTCAATGATGTAATTTAAGAACTGTGAAAAAATATTTGAAAAACTTTATGCCCAAAAAGTTGCTCCAAACGCGGCTTGAAGTCAGGATCGGCAACGGAAAATTTTAATAGGCATACGACGAGAACAACAATTTAAAATAATTTATGAGTAAATATAAGAAATATCTAAAAGCGCCATATCTTTTGAGCTAAATGCTCCAAGCAAATAATAAAAAAAATTCAAAAAGTGAATTTTATTGCGGCCGTTGTGGCTCTCTTAGGCTCATGGAAATCAAAAAACTTCAGAAAATTTCACGCAATTTTTTTTTCAATCCATATTTTTCAAAAAAAAAAAATTATATACGTTTGTATATTTTTGTTATAATATCTTGAACAATAAGCGTATAAAAAATTGGTAGCGTAAGAATTTTTTGGATGGTGTCATTAGTCGCCTAAAAAATTAATTTCTTTATTGGAAAGGGTCTCTTTACTTAGATTTAGATTTTTCTTTAGATTTTTGGGGACGACCAAAGTCAATCTAATACATTTGAAAAGCTTAATTTTACAACAAATTATTTACAATTATTTTACAAACAAATTATCGGCCAAAAGTGTGAAAGATCGTTTTTACTATGAAGGCCTTTTCTAGAAAAGCCAAATATTTTTTCGAGCTATATCTTTTAGACTTTTGCCAGCAATCAAATTATTTTAATTATTAGCGGTAAGATTCATACTGAACAAATATTTTCAACCTAATAAAACAATCTTCAAATCCTTTTTCTCAATTAGAATTTTTAAAATCTAGACGAATTATCACAAATATACACTTTTAGAACCATAAAGAAAATTTCTTTTGACATGCGAATAAGAGTCCAGAAAAATTACGAAATCGGTGTCTCTGGTGTATATTTTGTTGTAATTCTTGGTTTTTAAAATTGTATGTTTACCCAAAGGATTTTTAAGGAACTAAATAGTTTTTTGGTATATCAGCTCTCCAAATCTTTCTAAACAATCCTGTCTTAAAACAAATCATATAGTCATTTATGGTGTTACAACAATCTAAAACTTTTTTTGCCTGCTATATCTTACAAACGGTGGATCTGCACAGCAAAAAAAAACAATTCACGGAAAATTTTTCCCAATTTAATTCTTAATGATTTTACAAAATATCTTCAATTAAAAATTTAATTTGATGTTCAGACAATTTTTAAGTGATAATAATAAATCAATCACAAATAATGTATCATAATTCGCCAGGTCCCAATAGCTACGGCAGGATTCCTTCCCTCTGGCCCCGCCCGACCGCCCGGGGCCCGCCTCCCCGGGCGTCCTTCTGGACGTGGATTGAAGACATTCAATTAAAATTAATTGTATAAGTTTGAATTTCGTAATTGAAGGCCAAAAAATATCTTTTTGTCCGTCTGAACCAATTATGAATGCAACTAAAGTGAGAGTAACTAAATTCTTGCAGTTTATTTCTATAGAATGGTGACGGGGGTTGTATAAATAAGTTTTCATTCCTTTTGTAACCACATTCGGAAAATCGATTTCCATATTAAAGGTATATATATATTGATTTATTCAGGAGAGAAATTCTAAGACGATATAAGCCATGTCCGTCTGTCCGTGCCTGGCCTGTCTGGTCTGTGTCTGTAATCACGCTACCGCGCTCTTCAATAATTGGATGTATTAGAGGTGTGGGCGTTTGACACGAACCTGTCGCTAGACACGCGTGATTCACGGCGTCACATGCACATGACTCCACGTGCAACAAAATCCTGTAAGGACAACTTTCGCGAATGGGCACTACAAATAATATGTCGGATGCTGTAGCTGAAAATCGCGTATTCGTGAATGGTGCGTGGCGAATAAATTTCTGCCAGAGAATCACGGCTCAGCGGAAAAAATGCCCAGATTTACTTGCTTTCTCATTATGATAACTGAATTCTATGTTAGCTGTCGAGAACTATAATATTTATTAATTTGTTCTTTCCCGTCTTTCGCGGTATCGGAAATGTCGTGAGTGCTCGTGAATTGTGTCTGTTGGAGTTCACACCCACGGCTGTTGTGCGGCGCCCCCGTTAATTGTCGTTGAAATCTGTGCGGTGAGTCTTTAGAAAGTAGTTCTTTGCGTGAGCTGTGCATGAGTACCGGTGTTTACATTTCCTGTGAACGTCTTGCATGTGAGTGTGAGGTAGGCCTACAATGACATATCGCGTGCCGTTCGGGTGAGCGTATCCCCGGCCGTATGTTGAATTCAAACAACTTTTGACTTTTCTATACACCCTGTATCATGGACGCATATCCGTCCTTTGCAAATTTGCACAGAACCTCGTCTTTTGTACTGCGACGCAGGGCCAAGTCTCGCAAGAATATTCTATTTCTTGGCCTTCTAATTATTCCAATTTTGGCCTGACCCAATTGAAATTATCCAATTTGCTCTAAATTGTGCGAAATCTAGAAGTATTCTAGAACCACTAAACGAGGGTGTGTCCGCATATGGTGTTATTATTGGACCAATATCTTCTCGATATAGCACCCCATATAGACCGACTCCTGATATTTACTTCTTGCGGCCTCTCCTAGAGAATCGGTAGACTTTATCCAATATTTGCCTTGAAATTTGGTACATCTACGCGATATATCTAGCGACCATATAAAGAGTTGTGCTGAATATTGGTGCATTCTCAGGGACCATCCTTTTAGATAATATAGCCCACAATAGTCAGATCGATCTCCCGATTTTTACTGCTCTCTCGGCTTCTAAAGGGTCGGTTAAAATTCAAGACGCGACGATGTTGATTTTGAATAAAACACAAACTGATCTTTAGGAAAAATATTTGTAATTTTATCTTTATTATGCATACTAATTGGTATTAGCTCTCAAATCTTGTTATGCGAACAAAATATCGGTCAAATGGGCCAAGCAGCGGACGCTCGTGGACACACCTTCATCCGATGGTCCCAAATTTCGATGACGCTGAGGCTATAATGGAGGCTCTATACCGTTAATGTGCCGAATTATCTCATCCTTTAGCTCTTGAATTGTTGCTGGCCTACTCGACATTACACCTTTCTTTCAAATAACCCCAAAGAAAAACGTCCAACGGTGTCAAATCCAATGATCTTGGCGGCCAATGACATCGCGATTACGTGAGATAACAACCGGAAATTGAATTTGTTGCGCAAAAGAGCTTGTTTCGTTAGCTGTGTGGCAAGTGGCACCCGTCCTGCTGAAACCACATATTCGTTCCACATCCATATCTTCCAATTCGGGCCCATAAAAAGTTCGTATTATCATCTCACGATAGCGCAACACCATCACCAGTAACTGCTTGACCAGGCCTCATTTTTGGAAAAAAAGGCCCGATGATGCCGCCACGCTATAAAACCGCACCAAACAGTCACTCTTTGTGAGTGCATTGGTTTTCGACAATCACTCTTTGGTTGGATCTATTCGCCAAATGCCGCCAATCTCGTTTATTGACAAATCACTGAGGTGAAAATGTGCCTTTCATCACTGAAATGATGTTTTCTTTCCGAAAATTGATTATCCACTGTTGCCATTTCTTGGAACCATTTAACACGTTGTTGGATTGTGTTCTCTCTCACATGTTCAAATGCGCGTAAGTCTGAAATGGAGAAATGTCAAATAAAAATTCGGAAAAAAAACTAGGTGTTTTAGGTGTGGTTCACACTTACAATCCGGCCCTATACAATTTAACCACCTTTTAGAACCGTAGATTTTATCCAATTTGCACTGATAAATGGAAATCTAAATCATGACAATAGGTATTCTAGGACCATAAAGAGATGTGCCGAAAATGGTGAGTATCGGACCAATGTTCGTTATAGCCCCACATATAACCGATCTCCCGATTTTACTTCTTGGGACGTCTAGAATCTGTAGGTTTTTATCCAATTTGCCTGAAAATTGGAAATCTATAGGTATTCTAGGACCATAAAGATGTTGTGCACGAATATATTGTGTATCGGTACAGTTTTTTCTATAGTCCCTTACAAACCGGCCCTCCGATTTGGGATCTAGTTTCTAGAACTACAATTAGATGTGCTGAATATTGTGTGTATCCCTCCATGTTTTTGGCATAGCCCGCATTAGACCGATCTCCCGATTTAACTCCTAGGTTTTTCTAGAAATTTTAGTTGTTATCCGATTTGCCACAAATTGAAAAAGTCAGTGGCATTTAGACCCACTGGCATGTATATAATTTAGTTTTTATCGGTCCACTTGATAAGGCCTCCATATAGACCGATTTCAGATCATGAGGGTACAGAACTGCACTGATCATGAAAATTGGTTGAAACTGAATGTATAATTTCCAGATTTTACTTCTCCGGTAATCATAAAAAAATAGGAAATCCTATACTTTTCTAAGGAAAATCGCGGTTTAACAAAACAACTTGAAAAAGCAAACTTTTCAGCAGACTTTTTTTGCTGTTTTTCTTTTGTGTCTACTAACATATTTTTTATGAGTGTACCCTGCAGTTTACTGGCTTTCAAACATTTTTTATTTTAAATTCCTGCTATCGACGAAAGGATATTTCTGCTGCAATAGAACAATTGACTTCTTTCAAATATTTCTGATAATAAGCAAAGCTTATTTTTATCAATGCTTAATATAAAAAATAATTTATGGAAAATTTATAGAAGAACTTTATATGGAAGAAGTAGATTTTAAAGATAACTTTAGCTTATTTGTCCGACTTGAGATAATTGTCTAAAAATTTTTATTATTATTCTTAGCACCTTGTTTGTTTGTTATACTAGCAAACTATAGAATATAAAAAATGGCCTCTGAACATAAGTAACCTTAAATTTCTCTCAAATCAATTAGTATCACAAAAGCATTGGAAAATTTTAATTTTTATAAAGCTTGGCGATATATACCATAATTATATAACTGAAACAATTACAAAAACAATCTCATATTTCAGAAAAAAATAAATAATAAAAAACCAAATGAAAAATATTATTACTTGTTAAGAAATAATATAAACAAAATCTTACATATATTTAATTCATTAACTTATTATGATATGATATAGAATTTAAGCAAAATAAAAATGTAAAACATTTCATATTTCAAATATTGCAGATCACACAATATTATGTACTAAAAAAAATTAAAAATATTAATAAGCATACATTTGTTAAGTTTTGAAAATCATGCAAAAAAGAAAATGTTAAAATGAAAAGCTTTTTTAAAACAGCAAAATGAAAATTAAAAACCAAAAAAACACATTTTTTTTTTACAAAATTCGTTTTTATTATTCAACTTAGATACGTTCCCTTCAAGAGCGATACAAGGATTATACACGACCTTATAATAACGGTGGAGGGCCGAACTTACGGCGTATATAACAAGGTTGGCTGATAAGTCCCCGGTCTAACAAAGAAAAACACGTTTTTTCAAAATTCGTTTTTATTATTCAACATAGTTCCCTTCAAGAGCGATACAACCACGATTATCACACGACCCACTCACACACTTTATAACCATCTCTCTGGTATTCAGATCCTACTCTTAATTGCCTCCAAAGAGGCCTCAGCTTTCGCGATCACTCTCTCATTGCACGCCAAATTTTTCCCTGCGGCATCCTTTGAGGTCTGAGAAACAAGAAAAAGTCGCTGGGGCCAGATCTGGAGAATGCGGTGGGTGGGAAGCAATTCGAAGCCCAATTCTTGGTAGAACAACGCTTTTTTCTTCTTCATATGGGGCCGTTTTGCACCGGATTGTCGATTCAACACCAACAAAACACGCCCAAACAGGAACAAAAACGACAAATCCAATACACCATATAATATCACACCTAGTGTGGTTTTTGCCCTTCTCAACATACCATCGTAAAATCTGATTCC